>CM055123.1:76809482-76956982 GCA_029206835.1 Rana muscosa
TACACTGGATATTGCTGAAGTTGTCCATATGTTGTATGCATGTAAGGTATGTGCCAACTTTTACATCCATACATAGATCCTACTGGCCCCCCACCACTGTTCTGCGCCAATATGCAAATATCATGGCTAGCCATGACACGGATTATATACTAATGAGGTTTTCATCTACGCCTAAATAAATCTATCATGCAGTAATAGAGTATGCGCAGAATGATTCTGAATGACTCATTCAAGGGGAGATGTAAACGATAATATAGTGTGTAATCGGTGGTAAAGGTACCGATGGCTACTCATAGTTAACATTTACATTTCAGCCCTGAGCACTGGTGAAGGCTAGCAAGATCTATTTATTTCTCCAATTTCTAAGCATGCACAACCTAATCCAATGTATATGTGAATGTGCTCAAATACCTGCGTCACAAGTGCTCAAGGAAGACAAAATTATACATTAATAAAAAATGTACACTGTGTAAATCAATTAAATAAAAAAATGTATCTATCCCGCAAAGAATATGTAACCTTGACATAAATGGCAAAGGGAAAAAAATAAAAAAATCTTACTATCCACAATCACTGCTGCTCACCTAACAATGAAATGTCATAAGTCACAGCTATTATCTGAATTACAAGACCATAGATATAAGGTAGCGCTGTGATCTCAATACTCACATATAAAACACTCCTATAAAATATGATGTGCATTAATTATTCAACCTGAAATCACAAAGTGTCCATGTCCAATCAACAAGTTATGTGATGTATGATTAATGCACAACATATTTCATATTTTAGAAGAGTGTTATATATGCGAGTATTGAGATCACAGTGCCATCTTAGATCTATGGTCCAAACTCGTAATTCAGATATAGATGCGACTTATGAGATTGTGGTTGTCCCCTGTTCACATGTACAGTGGAACCTCGGATTGCGAGTAACGCGGTTAACGAGAATTTCGCAATACGAGCACTGTATTTTTAAAAAAATCGTAACTTGGTTTGCGAGTGCTGTCTCGCAAAACTAGCACGATTCAGGCCAAAGCGGTGTGCTGTACCGCTTTTGGGGGGCGCCAAAGCCGAACGTCGCCGATCGCAGCCGATCTGCGACAGCACAGCTGACCTCGCAAATCTAGGGAACTAAGTCTTTCCGAGGTCAGCCGTCGTGTCCTCTGGCCTTTTCAGTTAAGAGGCTCTCTGGCGCTACCCGCCTCTGGCCACATGCGGTATTGCATACCATTGAAGTCAATGCAGAACAAATTATTTTCGTTTCCATTGACTTCAATGGGGAAACTCGCTTTGATATGCAAGTACTTCGGATTACAAGGATAATCCGTTCCAGGAGAATGCTCGTAATCCAAGGTTCCACTGTATATGTGTTATTCCAACCGTTTACATGGGTACAGCGTAAAATATGGTCCAAATACAGACCTTGGAATGCTAAATAACCTTGGCCCACTGCCTTTACTGCTGTGTGCAATAGTATATGCTAAACACAGCGTTTTTGACATCCGTGTGAGCCCTGAGGGCTAGGATGCCGAGCCAACTGCTCAGGATTCCATGATTGCGCACAGGTCATTTTTAGTTCATCAATATAACAATTGAAATGCAAGTCCCTTGCCTTTTTATTACCTAATATTTTCAAAATAAATGATCACACAACCACCTACCTCATCACTGTTCCACCTATTGGACACTGAGGGACGTAAACACTTTATGCACACAACTTCTCGCATGTCTTCAAAGGATGGATCGCTTGGAACCATATCATAATATGGCAACTGATACTCTTCAACAATACCTAATTAAAGTTCCACAAAGAATCATCATCATTAAAATATATGAATTGCACTGGTATAAATTATGTTTACAGTGTTATCAAAAGTGCTTATTAGCTAATGTGAAAAGTCTCTTCTTCAAATGTAGCAACTACTGAAAGTAGATTGATGTAAAGTGCAACTATTAACCGCTTGCCGACCGCTGCACGACGATATACGTCGGCAGAATGGCACGGCTGCGCAAAGGGACTTACCTGTACGTCTCCTTTAAATCACGGCATCGTGGGCGCGCCCGGTGTCCCACAATCGTGTCACGGAGCGATGCCTATTTAAACAAGGCATTTCTCTTTTCTGCCTAGTGACAGGACAGAGAGCTACTGCTCCCTGTCATCAGGAGCAGTGATCACTGTCGTGTCACTTGTAGCCAGGCAACCTCACAGTTAGAATGCCTCCCTAGGACACACTTAACCAATTCCTCGCCCCCTAGGTGTTTAACGCCTTCCCCCAGTGTAATTTACATAGAAATCAGTGCATTTTTATAGCACTGATTGCTGTATAAATGTCAATGGTCCAAAAATAGCATCAAAAGTGTCCGATGTGTCCGCCATAATGTCGCAGTCACGATAAAAAAAAAGAAGCCGATTGCCGCCATTACTAATAAAAAAAAAAATGAACATAAATCGACCCCCTTATTTGTAGACGCTATAACTTTTGCGCAAACCAATCAATATACGCTTATTGCAATTTTGTTTTTTACCAAAAATATGTAGAAGAATACATATCGGCCTAAACTGAGGGGAAAAAAAATATTTTTTATATATTTTTGGGGGATATTATAGCAAAAAGATTGCTTTTTTTCAAAATTGTCGCTCTTTTTTGTTTATAGCGCAAAAAATAAAAACCGCAGAGATGATCAAATACCACCAAAAGAAAGCTCTATTTGTGGGGGGGAAAAAAGGACGTAAATTTTATTTTGGTGCAACGCCGCACGTCCGCGCAATTTTCAGTTAAAGCGACGCAGTGCCGAATCACAGAAAATGGCCCGGTCATTGGTCAGCCAAATCTTCCGGGGCTGAAGTGGTTAAGCATATACTAAGCGTCAGCACTAGTGCGACAGCATTGAAAGTTGAAAATTGGCCTGGGCAGGAACGGGGTAAAAGTGCCCAGTATTGAAGCAGTTAATCATTTAGTTTTTCGATGAACATTCTCATATATTAATAAAGACATTTTAGTCCAGTACTGTTAACAGCATGCAAAAACTGTCAGTGCCGATTTGTTTTTTTAAGGTGTGTGCCATGGAGCCATCTTTATTCTTGCTTAATTTACCTAGTGTGTTTATGACCTGGAACTAGTATGCATGTTAGCTGTCGCAGCACTTCACTGGCTACATAGATCTTCCAAGTCAGTTGTTCTCTAAGCACTAAAATAACAAAAATGGTAGCGCTACATCAAGACCAGAAGTAGCAACCACAAAATTTATAAGACGTTCCTTTAAAGCGTAAGTAAACCTATCCATAAAACAGTTTCATTTCTGGCTCATGCCGGAAATGTAACACTCCCATTGGTTGTGCTCTCAACCCAACTGTCAAACCATCCAATGGCTGGTGTCATAACTGATCACATGTGTGGCATCATGGCAGCTGCAGATTAAACAGAGGCAAAGATGGCAGCTTCCTTGGCTGAAAACAATAGGTGGGTTTACTTACACTTGAGGTAGGAAAAAAAAATGATATGGGAGCGACTGATTCTAGCTCAAACTATTTCTTCCAAGATGCCCGTATTTACAAATTATGGGCAACATATCAAATATTATCCAATACTTTTTAGTGTGTTACAAGCCATGCCAGAAAAAAGTTGGTGATTTGCAAAACCTTTCATCCAATAAACTGCTTGGAGTACACCTAATGATAATGCTATTCCTCTGGTGTTTGGCTAATGCTTCGGTTTCAATACTTTCTGAAGCACTGATCTGGAACAGTTTTAGATAAGGATTTCTGACAAACGTGTGTTCCAATTCTGTGTTTCAAAATAATGGACTCCAACAGCCAGGCAACTAGCATTTTCAGAAGTAGACCAGCAATGGCAACTCGTCTACTTTTCTCATGACAGCCATACTTTAAATGCACTGAAATTAGGTATTATACAATGTGAGTGCCTTACCACCAGTGATGCAGCGGCGGGTCATTTCCCAAATGATTAAGCTAAAGCTATATATGTCTGCCATTATGTACGCTTGGAAGTGGTTCTTATTTAAACTTTCATCCAGAACTTCAGGCGCCATGTAGCGTTTTGTGCCTACACGTGTGTTCAAGGGAATATCCACTTCATGGGTGTCACTTGGAAGGAAAATTTAAGTAAAAAAAAAAATCAATGAGACTGCCTTAAATTTCTATACAGCAACTTAATTTTTTTTTAACCAGACAGTGCAGATGGTAATGACATGAAATACAGCACAGCAATATTTTCATTGGTCGGCATTGTAGCAGTCATCAATTTGAAAGACAACTTTTGAATGGTTGCTTTGAGATAACATTTACTAACTTGGGGTGGCGTAATAATTCAGTACCACATCTTTCCTTTATAAGAAGCTGTTAAACTCCCAACCACATTATGGTTTAAAGTTCATCTCTCTAGACTTCAGCCTAGTAAACACTAGTAGTCTTTTCCATTCAACCCAGCAGGGCTGAATGAACAAAGAACTGACAGCTCAGGAGGAGCAGCTGTACTTGCTGACATTAGTACAGCACCTGGTGTTCTATTGTTTTCTGACAGGGGGATGGCCCACCACCAGAACGCCTGTGTGTACTATTCTTTACCCATTACCGTTTGCACTGTAACTACTGTAGTTTTAATTATCCGCCTATTACCTGTTAAATTTGACTGCCAGTCCCAGGTCGGCAATGCAGCATGTCCAGTTTTCCTTGATAAGGATGTTTTTGCTTTTCAGGTCTCTGTGTGCGATTGCTGGTTTTCCCTGAGTACCATATATCTCTGTGTGTAGGTGACACAAGCCACAGGCAGCGGAGTAAGCCAACTTGAGGAGAGATCTTGTATCCAGAGTAGCACACTTGAGAAAATCATACAAAGAGCCATTCTCATGATATTCTGTTATCAGATACATTTGTGTCCAGGAGCCTGTCCCTTTAATATCAGCAGCTACGAAACCTGTTGGAAAAGAGAATAGTTTACTAATGGCAGACAAGAGTGTTAGAAATTTACAGGAGGCACTGCATTGTACTAATACAGTGCCTTGAAATAGTAGTCAAAATTTTCCACATTTTGTCATGTTACAACCAAAAATGTTATTTTATGCGATGGACAAACACAAAGTGGCACATAATTGTGAAGTGGAAGGAAAATTATAAATGGTTTTCAAATTTTTCTACAAATAAATGTGAAAAGTGTGGTGTGCATTTGTATTCAGCCCCCCTGAATCAATACTTTGTAGAACCAACTTTCACTACAATTACAGCTGCAAGTCTTTTTGGGGATGTCTCTACCAGCTTTGCACATCTAGAGTGACATTTTTGCCCATTCTTCTTTGCAAAATAGCTCAAGCTCTGTAAGATTGGAGAGTGTCTGAACAGCAATTTCCAACTCTTGCCACAGATTCTCAGTTGAATTTACGCCTGGACCCTTCAAACACATGAATATGTGTTCCTCCCCAAGGAAGTCACGAGGTGACGAAACTAGTAGGCAGGGCGATTTAGTGCAGCGGACGGAGGGAGCAATGAAAAGCGGAGCTGCAGAGCCAGTTCTAAGGTGACATCATCGTCTCAGCACACAAGGGCAATGCATTTTTTAAGGCTTGGTTTTATTTGTTAAATGCGAGTGGATATATATATATATATATATATATATATATATATATATATATATATATATATATATATATATATACACATATATAGATATATATATTTTTTTTATTATTATTATTTTTTTATTTGATGAATAAACTACCCATAAAAACGATAAAGCACCATTTCAAGTTTATTGCTTTGCATGTGGGTGATGAGAGTGGAGGCCAAGGGTAACTATAAGGAAGGTGTATATCATATGGATCTTCCTTATATTCAGGCAACCTTTCACCATAAGGAGAAATATTAGGAGCTAAACAGAAGATTACCAAAGGTGCATATATCCAGCCTATAAAAGGTGAAGGGTACATCAAGACTTTTATATATGTACAAAGGTGGATCAGTGTAGAGATATTATATTTATATGAACTGTCTTTAAGAATCACAAAACGGACTGTCACGCTGTTTGCACTACAGATTGAATACTATACTGACACTGTGTGGTGTATTGAGCACATTGCACTTTAGTGCCATCTTGTGGTTTATGGCATTTTTTTTTTCCATTTGCAAAACACATTTCTTTTTCTGGATATTTTTTCTTTTGTGATATTTTTCTTTTGGATTATTTCAACTACTGTTGCACTTTATATTTATATGTATATATGAAGTTTATGTCTGTCAGAGGCTTCATACCACGATCGGAGTTGCGGTGTGTCAGACTGACACACAGCACCTCCGATCGCCGCGTGTCCCTGTGCCGGCTCGGTTATCCTAATCACGTCATATGATGTCCGATCAGGATAACACAACCACTTTGCCGCCATCCTTCTGCTATATGGCAGGCGGCAAGTGGTTAAAGCAGCATTAAACCTGAACTCAAACAGTTATTAGATTGCAGCTTACCAATTCTTAGGAAGTGATATCTGTGTTTTCTTTTTTTAGGCTTTCTTCTATTTTTATCTGGTGATTCAGCCAGCTATTCTGCCGTTTTTTAAAAGCACAAGCTCTCCAGAACAATGTATAGTTTACATGGATGAGACAAACCACTTAACACTGGCAGGGGTGATTAACCACTGACCGCCCGTCAAACATCTGTACTTTTTTTTTTAAGAGGAATTTTGTTATGGCCGCAGCTGGCTACCATAACCCCGGTATCCTCTTCTTCAGTGGGTGGTCCGCTTTCATATAAAAGTGGTCTCTGCGTCAGATTCGCCGCAAGATCACTTTCATCATCGGCAGGAGAGCCCCCCCCCCTCCGGTGCCATTTGCCAGAGCCGCCGGCGGCGGCGGCGATCGCATCCTCTCCCTGGCTTGGTATGGAGCTGAGCGAGGGGGGAAGATGGCCCCCACCCGTCTCCATACCATTATGCTGCAACCGATTAAGTGTAAGCTGGTGTTTGGCTTCAATTTGTTAGTGCATCTAAAGCTGCCAATATATTTAATAGCCCCCCCCCCCCCCCACCAGATGAAAAGCCAAAAAAATAAAATAACTATTGCAGTTACCACTATTAAGGATCGGCTAGCTGCAATATAATACATTTTGGGTTTAATACCACTTTAATGCCAACTCCCTGATGACTGAATCAAAATAAAAAAACTAAACAATAAACGGTCTACTGTATATAAAAGGAATGTCAAAATTCCTTAGACATTTTGTGGTAAGCATTATCCTGAAGGTTAGAGGACAGCAAGGTTATGTCAATTTGGTGGAAATATAAGCAATGAACTCATCAAGGCCAAATCATAACTCAATTTTGTCTGCTTGCTAGTGCCCCATTACAAACAGCATAATATTTTTCCCAAGGAAACGCAAATACACTTACCAAGAATATTCTCATGCCGCATTAACACAGTTTGGTAAATTTCAGTCTCTCTGAACCAGCTGGCTTCCTCAGCGGTGAAAAATACTTTGACGGCTACCTTTTCACCCCTCCATTTTCCCATCCAAACCTCTCCATATCTTCCCTTTCCAATCTGTCTCACCATCTGGATCTGCTTAGCAATGGTTCTCTGGACCTGCAAGGCAAAATACAAGAAATGTCCTTACGTGTCTCACTAATTGTCATGAAAACAGTGTTATTACCTGTTAACTACTTTTTCCAGGAATCTTCCAGGACGGCTTACAGAGAGATAGGCTCCTCCCACCTAGAACAGGAAACACATGATCCACATCATAAAAGCCTTACTCATGCATTAGCCCCTCAGTATTTAACAAATAACCGAAGGCCTCAGAATCATTAAACCTGGATCAGCGTAGCTCTATCCTTATATATGCTTTACATTGCTACTCACCTCATAAAAAGGGAGGGAACTGACGCCGTCCTGGAAGATTCCTGGAAAAAGTAGTTAACAGGTAATAACACTGTTTTTCCAAGTCATCTTCCAGGACGGCTTACAGAGAGGACAATATAGTACTACCTGATCAGGGCGGGACCACAGCCTGCAGCACTTTCCTGCCGAAAGACTGGTCCTGGCTGGTAAGCAGGTCCAGTCTGTAATGCTTCACAAAAGTCTGGAAACTGGACCAGGTTGCGGCCTTGCAGATCTGGAGGGGAGATGCTCCTGCCCTTTCAGCCCAAGAAGTAGAAACCGCTCTTGTGGAGTGAGCATTTATACCTAATGGAGGTGTGCGGGAGACTGCCTTGTATGCCTCCGCAATGGCCGACTTCCTCCACCTGGCGATGGTACCTTTGGATGCCTCTTTCCCCTTGTTAGGACCTGCGAATAAAACAAACAAGCTGGTGGAGCGTCGCCACTCCTTGGTGTGCTCTATGTAGGCAATCAGGCATCTCCTGACGTCCATTTTATTAAATCCTGCTTCCTTATCATTCTTTGGATTTCCGCAGAATGATGGTATCACGATTTCTTCTGACCTATGGAAGTTAGACAATACCTTGGGGAGAAAAGCTGGGTCCAGCGAGAGGATAATTTTGTCTTGTAAAATGGTGCAGAAAGGCTCGATCACTGAAAGTGCCTGGATCTCACTGACTCTCCTAGCCGAGACTAGGGCCACCAAAACTACTGTCTTCAGGGTTAACAGTTTTATGGGTAGTTCATCTATAGGTTCAAATGGTGCCCTACCGAGACCCTGTAATACTGTTGATAAGTCCCAGGGAGGGAACCTCCTTGCTTTGGGGACTCGTTTCCGGCTGATGGACACAAGAAATCTTTTGATCAGTGGTTCTTCTGACAGCCTTTGATTTAAAAAGTTGGACAGGGCGGCCACCTGAACCTTAAGAGTACTAACTGCAAGGTTTAGATCTGCTCCGGCTTGGAGGAAATCTAGAACCGCCGGGACCATGGCACCTGACACTCTGTTGTTGAGTCTGCGCCAGTCCCCAAATCTCTTCCAAATTTTATTATAAATTGTGTTAGTGGACGGCTTTCGGCTGCTAAGAATGGTATCGATTACCTTGGCCGATAACCCTCTCAGCTCTAACAGCTCCCTTTCAGAAGCCAAGCCGTCAGAGAAAGAGAGCTCAGTTCTGGATGATTCGCTTCTCCCTGGTATAAGAGGTCCGACCTGTAAGGTAGTCTCCAAGGTTCTGCAATGCTGAGTCTTAGAAGACCCGAGAACCAAGACCTCCCTCGGCCAAAATGGCGCGATCAGGATGACCTTTGTGTTGGACCCTCTTATCTTCCGGATAATCCTCGGAATGAGGGCAAACGGTGGAAATGCGTATACCAGATCTGCCTCCCAAGACTGGGATAGGGCATCTAGGCCCCGACTGAGAAGATCTCTCTGTAGGGAATAGAACTGTTTCACCTGCCTGTTGTGTCTTGTAGCAAAAAGGTCTATCTGTGGGTCTCCCCACTTCTGCACTATTTCTTCGAACACTGTTCGATTCAAGCACCATTCTGTCGAAGACAGCGTCTCTCTGCTTAGGGCATCTGCCAGGGAATTTAATTCCCCTTTTAGGTGAATGGAAGATAGGGATAACAGGTTTTCTTCTGCCCATTGAAGGATCTCTCTTGCTATCCTCATCAGACCCGGGACTCTCGTACCCCCTTGCTTGTTGAGGTAACAAACCGTGGTAATGTTGTAAAGGACCTGCACATGTCTTCCCCTTAGGGATGGGCAAAAGGCTACTAGGGCCTTTAGAACCGCCTTCATCTCCCTCGCATTGGAGGAGAGGCCGGCTTCCTGCCGGTTCCAGAGCCCCTGGGCTATCAGAGTGCCTGAATGGGCCCCCCAGCCCTGCCCGCTGGCGTCCGTGGTGACTGCCAGAGGACAGTGTTGGGACCAGAGTCGGCCAGCCGAGAGGTTTGCAGGGATCAACCACCATTCTATTGAGAGCTTTACTTCCTGCGGAATTTCCGTCTGTCTCTGAAGTGAATTTGTTTGTGCATCCCAGAGAGAAAGCATGAACGCCTGAAGCGCTCGAGTATGGAACTGAGCCCACTGGACTCCTGGGATGGCCGCTGTCATTAACCCAAGGACCCTCATTATACTCTGAATTGAGGTCCTTGAACAAGTGCAGAGGTTCCTCACCTCTGTCAAAATTGTCTCTACCTTTTCCTTTGTCAGGAATATCTTGGACTTCCTTGAGTCTATCAGGTATCCTAGGTATACAATGCTCTGAGTAGGTACTAATTGTGACTTCTCCTGATTTACCAGCCACCCTAGTTGCTGAAGGTGTCTGGTAGTTCTGCTCAGGTTCCGTCTGACTTCGTCTGCTGAGTCTGCAAAAATCAGTAGGTCGTCCAGATAGGGGATAATCTGAATTCCCTCTGATCTCAGAGTCCCTAGCGCTTCTGCCAGTATCTTCGTAAAAATGCGTGGAGCTGACGCTAGTCCGAAGGGCAGAGCATTGAATTGAAAATAGAGGGTTCTGAACCCTTTTCTTACTGCAAATCTGAGGAATTGTTGGGACTCCTCTCGAATAGGGACGTGAAGATAGGCGTCCCTTAGGTCTAATGAGACCATGAAGACCCCAGGGGTTAACAGCTCTCTGGTGGAGTAGATTGATTCCATCTTGAAACGTCTGTACTTCACGTACATGTTTACTTGTCTCAGATTTAGAATCAGTCGAAATTTTCCTGATGATTTCTTTATCAGAAAAACTTGAGAGTAGAATCCTTCTTTTCTTAGAGATGGGGGGATGAAGCTCATCACCTTCTCTTCTAGCATACTCTGTAGGAGGGAAGACATAGCTGTGGCCTTTTCCACGTCTCTTGGGAGACTTGTTATGAAATTTTTTTGAGGGGGGCAGCCTAAAAGTTCTATCCTGTACCCTGATGCGATCAGATCTAGGATAAAACGGCTGCTGGAGATGGTCTGCCACTGTGGAAGGAATGACCCCAATCTCCCCCCCACAGGCCCGACTGAGTCACTGGGAAGTGTTCTTAGGCTGGGAGGGTCTAAAGAGGAAACCTCCTCTGCCCCTTCCCCTCCTGTATTGCCAACCCCCTTTCTGATCTTGGGCTCTGTTATTCCGTCTCCTATCCCCCTGGTGAGAGTTCCTTTCACTTGACACCTGAAAGGGACGAAAACTCCTCTTTTGTTGTTGTTGTTGCTGCTGTTGCCTCTTGGGAAAAGGGAACCCCTTCTTTTTATCGGCCGACCTCTCTAGGACGGATTCCAGCTCCTTTCCAAAGAGCAGATCTCCATCGAATGGGAGGGAACAGAGTCTTGTCTTTGAGACAGAGTCTCCTCCCCAGGTCTTTAGCCAGATAGCCCTCCTGGCTTCATTAACCAAGGCTGTGGCTCTGGCCGAGAATGTGACCGACTCCGTGGATGCATCCGCTATATAGGCCACTGCCTTGCTTAGCGTGGGTAAAGCATCCAGGATCTCTTCCCTGGGAGTGTCTGACTCCAGAAGAGTGCGGAGCTGTTTAAGCCATAAGTCAAGTGTACGCGCCACGCATGTGGTGGCTAGTGCGGGTCTAAAGTTGGCGGAGCAAGCTTCCCACGCCTTCTTTAAATAGCCCTCCGCCTTCCTGTCCATTGGGTCCTTCAGGATACCTGTATCCTCAAAGGAAAGTTCTGAAGCTCTAGAGACCTTGGCTATGGAAGCGTCCAGTCTGGGACATCTATCCCACAGCTTTGTATCCTCCTCCTTAAAGGGGACCCTTCTCTTTAAATTTTTAGGGAAGAATACTGCTTTCTCCGGCTTCCTCCATTCATGAAGTATGGTCTCCCTTAGGGATCCATGCACCGGAAAGGTTCTGCCCTGTCTAGTCTGAAGGCTTTCATATAGGAGGTCATGCACTGACAACTCCTGGTTCTCTGGGGACTCCAGTTCCAGGGTGTCGTAGATTGCTTTCAGGAGCTCCTCTGTCTCCTCTGAAGGAAAAAGGATTTTTTGTATCTTTTCTGGCCCTTCCTCGCTCGGGTCTATCTCCTCAGGCTCTGAGGCTGAGCCTGAGTTGTTCTCCCCGTCCTCCAGGACTCGATGCTGGTGGACTGCCCGTACCTGGGCCCTAACTTCTGGCCTCACGGTAGTACTGGTGCCTGAAGTACCTGGGCTGGGTTCAGCAAGTGTCTCTTGCTGTGTGGGCTTAAAGGACTGAAACGTCTGTTTCATCCCTGACTTTAATGAGTCCATAAAGCCTTTGAGAACAGGGCCTGTTTCTTCTTTGACAAGTCTGTCTATGCAGTCCTGACAAGCATTCTTTTTCCACCCAATCTGCATCTTCCTGGTACATATTGGGCATCTTTTTCTAGGTGTTTCTTTCTTATCTCTGGGCTCGTGGGTCTTGTCCTGTAATACAGTAAATGACAAGCCCCTGCATATTACTTACACTGAAGTAAACACCCAAACCAGAAACACCACGTGGACGCTCTTATTCTAGTCTAAGAATTATGAGAAGTACCCACCACCAGAGCCTATGTTAGAATATGTGACGTCTGCCACCATCAGCATAGGAGAAAACAGACGGTCTCTGGAATAAAACAGACTCCCCCTGTGCCGCCCCCACAGGGGGGTAAGAAAAGGAAAGAAGCGGTCTGCCCCTTATTTTCTTACCTTAGGGCCCGATGCAACCGATGGCGCCTCCAGATCTGCGTCTCTGGTTCCTTCCATGTTGCGCGGCGCCATCTTTAGGTCCGGGTCCCTTAAATATGAGAGGAGTGGAGGTCCGGGGCGGCGCTGTGGATCCGACGCCGCCCCACGGCACAGCACGCCTGTTATCTTCAACTAGGCTTCCAAATGGGTGTCCCAAGATGGCCGCCGCGAGACTTCCTGTCGTGTCACTTCCTGTTTTCTGCGCCGGAAGTGACACTCTAGCTGTGCGCCCAGCGCCACGCTGTTCTGGAGCTAGAGACTCCCCTCTGGAGATCTGTCTGCCCGGGAAGGATACCGGCTCCGAGCCTCCGCCAGGAGGATACCCTGCTGTGCCGCGGCTGGACCCACTGGATCACCTCCTCCACCCTCACAGGTAACCTCGCTGAGGATACACCCGACTTGGGAGGTGGGGTCCCATACCATCACCCATGACCCCTGTTTCAGGTCTCCTGGGTGGCCCCAAACTGACTCATACCCCAGGGGAACTACCCCTGTTGACTGGGTATGGCCGTCGGGGGGGCCCCTGCCGCCTGGCACGAAGGCCCAAAAAAAAAAAAATAACAAACATCCCTTGGATGGTGCCTGTCTAGCCTGAGGAAACACAAATACTGAGGGGCTAATGCATGAGTAAGGCTTTTATGATGTGGATCATGTGTTTCCTGTTCTAGGTGGGAGGAGCCTATCTCTCTGTAAGCCGTCCTGGAAGATGACTTGGAAAATATAATGTTTAATGTGCACCAACTTACCAAAAGAGGAAGCCCTGACCCACTGCCAGAACTTTGTGAAAGGTCAATGAGAGCTTTCAGTGATTCTCCAGCTGGTATGAAAGCTTCATCCTGCTCCAGATCCCTGTTATAGCGCATTCTCTGAGATGCCAGCTTATTCCTGCATCACAACAAAACATTATCAATGATTTTCTTTTATTTAACACTCTTGTACTAGAATTCTGAAGTAAATCAGCCAGTTACATTTTACCGTTTTTCCTACTATAATATTGCTTTTTTTTTTAATATAAATCTGTCATGAGAACAATATAGTGATTGGCATTTACTGACCACCTTAAAATTCTAGTTGCCTGGCTTTAAGACTTTTCCACTAGTTTAATACAGTTTGAATCACTGATATGGAAAAGTATACAGATCAAACTTTTTAATAAATCTGCAAAAATGTCAACAATTCTGTTTTTCTGTCAATATGAGTTGCTGTGTGTACATTAATGAGGAAAAAAATTAACTTAAACGATTTTAGCAAATGGCTGCAATATAACAAAGAGTGAAACATTTAAGGGGGTCTGAATACTTTACGTACCCACTGTGTGTGTGTATATATATATATATATATATATATATATATATATATACATATACACATATACACACACACACATCTCCATTAAAATGTATGTATAGCCAAAACTTTAGGATAGTATTGTGTAACAGGAGGGCCCGTGGAACCCAGAATCTCAAAAAGTATGAGATACCCTTGTTTCAGCTCCCCATGCACCTCTTATGTCTAAATCACCATATGTCCATTAGGGGCAAAGGGTGACTGAGAAAATATATCTTGGACTACTTCAAATGGGACAGTAACATTCATTAACAATATCTCTCAAGAAATATGAAGATGGTATCCCCTGAGTGCTGTGAGGTCTATGCACAGAAAGTAACTCCTAATATGGGCATTCCAGGATATATGTAAAGACTGACTGATTTTATTGCTCAACGATGCCAACGTCATCACCTGTCTGGCTGTTGTGATGTAAATGAGTCCAAGCTAACTTCTAAGAATCCTTTTCATTGTGGCTTACACTAATTAACCCTGCAATTGTGTGTGAAGGAGTTCTGTGTTGATATGTATGATAATGTGTATTGTAGTGAGGGAGTCAATTCGGCTGTTGTAAATAATTATATAATTAGCTCATGTTAATTAGATGTCTGGTCACAGGTGTATTTTCAGAGTACCGTATATACTCGAGTGTAAGCTGACCCGAGTATAAGCCGGGGTACCTAATGTTGCCACAAAAAACTGGGAAAACTTACTGACTCGAGTATAAGCCGAGGGTCAACAATGCCTCACCGTTTTTCCCATCCTCACCGTTTAAATTTTACATCGGAAATAGTACCTGAAAAAAAGTTGCGGCTGCGGCGTCCATCGTTCAAATCCCACGGTCTCTTCCTGGTTCCTTCCGTGATAGGCGATTCTCATCAGACACTCTCCGCCTATCACGAACGTTCTCTCATCCACAGTTTCCCAGCAGACACTGTGTTGGGTGTTCCGCCAATCACAGACGTCTGCTGGGAAACTGAGGATGAGAGAACGTTCGTGATAGGCGGAGAGTGTCTGATGAGAATCGCCTATCACGGAAGGGACCAGGAAGAGACCGCGGGATTTGAACGATGGACACCGCAGCTTTTTTTCAGGTACTATTTCCAATGTAAAATTTCGCTGACTTGAGTATAAGCCGAGGGGAGGACTTTCAGCCCAAAAAAAAGGGCTGAAAAACTCGGCTTATACTCGAGTATATACGGTAATATGAGCAGGATATGTATGCTCTTACTGTATTATAAAAATACAAACAATATTCGCGCTACTAACACATATAAGCAGCTACAATACCTGTGGAGAAGGGCAAAAAACAAACAATATACAAAAAATGTAGCGCTATGTGTAAAAATAAAAATAAAAATAACACCCAAGTGCAGTGCTCTAAATGACTTAAATCACAAAGATTCTATAAATGAGTCCAACTGTGAAAAATAGTAAGTTAGAAAAAGTCTCTGATGACAAAAACGTGGATGTTGCTGAAACTTCCAAAACAGAATGGTGACCTTTCAAAAAACAAGTGACTTGTAACGTAACCACCACCACATGGAGGGGAGGCTTACCGGATGAAATGGACCCAATAGACGTACGTCCGTAGGGTCAAACAGGCTTGGTATATGTATATCCGTACATATGGGATCCCAGTTGCCACTGCACACATATATATCCAAAATCCGGAACAAGTGATGACACCAGATATCCAAGCTCGATGGATAGTAAAATGGCTCACATAGGAGTCATGGAGGAAAAAAGAAGGAGAGGGCACATAGCGTAATACCGTAAAGGATATTTAATAAATGTGGGTAAATACACTTACATTCAATCCATGAACATAGCGCTTTGCAAAACACTCAGTGGCAGCAGTGGAGTCTCCCGACGCGTTTCGCAATAACTTGCATCGTCTGACGATGCAAGTTATTGCGAAACGCGTCGGGAGACTCCACTGCTGCCACTGAGTGTTTTGCAAAGCGCTATGTTCATGGATTGAATGTAAGTGTATTTACCCACATTTATTAAATATCCTTTACGGTATTACGCTATGTGCCCTCTCCTTTTTTCCTCCATGACTCCTATGTGAGCCATTTTACTATCCATCGAGCTTGGATATCTGGTGTCATCACTTGTTCCGGATTTTGGATATATATGTGTGCAGTGCCAACTGGGATCCCATATGTACGGATATACATATACCAAGCCTGTTTGACCATACGGACGTACGTCTATTGGGTCCATTTCATCCGGTAAGCCTCCCCTCCATGTGGTGGTGGTTACGTTACAAGTCACTTGTTTTTTGAAAGGTCACCATTCTGTTTTGGAAGTTTCAGCAACATCCACGTTTTTGTCATCAGAGACTTTTTCTAACTTACTATTTTTCACAGCTGGACTCATTTATAGAATCTTTGTGATTTAAGTCATTTAGAGCACTGCACTTGGGTGTTATTTTTATTTTTATTTTTACACATAGCGCTACATTTTTTGTATATTCTTACTGTATTATAAGCCTGTGGTCTCTCAAAGATTGTCCAGTCCTGCTTGAACCTCAAGACAGAGCTGTGTCTCGTTATTGAGGGAGAATTATTCTTATGGGCCTTGTTCGCCTGACTGGAGTGTCAGTAGCTGCCTTGTGTTCGGGAATGGAATATCCTAAACAACATTAACCCCTTTCATACACGGGGTGTCGTTACAGATTGGAACCCTGTAAAATATGTATTGTTGTCTGTGTCCCTGCTAGGTAGATTCACCTTCACCATTTGTTTTGATGACCGCTATCACTGCGACAGACAGAAAGTGGTGAGAAATACTAAATTTGACTGCAAATCTTTTACCAGAGGTGAAGGTAAATCTCGCAATTTAATTTTTACATTAATAACAGTCTAAGAGGGGATGTCACTTCCTATTGCATCCACTGGAGGCAAAGTGAAAAAAATCTCTCAAATAGGACACAGACAAAACAAAAAAAAAAAAAAAGAAGGAATTAGTAAATTTTTTAATTTTTTGAAGGATGAGATGCTCCTGAAATAAGGTAATTAAAGTTCAACTCTAGGTAGAACTTTTTTTTGGGACAAGAAAATTAAAGTGGAATGTTAGAACTGTTTGTCATAATTTTTTCTTCTCACCAGGACAGGGTGTAGTGTGGTTCACATCTGAGCGATTTTCTGCTTGAAGCTCTAATACAGTGGTTCTCAACTCCAGTCCTCAGGGCCCACCAACAGGCCAGGTTTGCAAGATAACTGAAATGCATCACAGGTGATATAATTTTCTGCTCAGGGATTGCAGTATTCTAGTCTGCATCTCCCCAAAGTAATACTTAAAATCTGGCCTGTTAGTGGGTCCTGAGGAGAGGAGTTGAGAACCACTGCTCTAATATGCTTAGCAAAATCCCATTCATTTCAATGGCCCTTGTTCACATCTGAGCCTTTTGTCACTTGTAGAAAATGCATGTCGCTCAAAAAAAGTACAGGAGCTTCTTTTAGGCAGATTGGACTCAGACTTGAATGGGAACATGTGAAAAGCGTTTCATTGCATGTTTTCTGGCAAAAGAGGCGCTCTCCACCCCTAATCTCCTCCCCCTAGTGCTTTCTACTGGCTAAAATAAAAACACCTGAAGCCTGCATAAATATACATGTAAAATGCTGGCACTATGCTTCTAAATTGCTCGTAATACGCTTGCAAAACTCTCCAATAGAAAAATCGTCCTGTGTGAACAGGGCTTTAAATGGGCATAAATTATTATTTCTAACATGAAGGATGAGAACCTCTAAGTTTTTCTGTCATTTGTGTTCACAATAGGACAATTTCCCTTAACTTCCTGTACTGGTATCGCATCGTGGCACTGGGAAAGGAAACAGGTTAACATTTTTCCAGAAATGACACAGACCAATGGTGTAATAAAAAAAAAGTGTGAAAAGTGCTTACTTGTAAAAGCAAGTGATAAAGATGAAGATAACCATGATAAACAAGCAGACTACAAACGATATTATAAAAGCGATGAGGTGTGCACTTCTGCCAAATATTCCTTCTGCAAAAAAAAAAAAAAAAGAAGAATCAATGTTAGAGTTTCTAATACAAGTAAATTATATAACAACAAAATTATATAAGAACCATACAACTAAAAAATTAATAACATAAAACCAAAATTCTACAGAAAGCCCAAGCACATGGGTGAGTAACCGTGTTTTCTTCAAAATATCTGTAGTACAGCCCTGACCAAAAGTTTTCAGAAACACACAAACATTAATTTTCACAGTTTTTATGATGGCAATTTACATATACTTTATATACTCGAGTATAAGCTGAGTTTTTCAGCACTTTTTGTGCAGAAAATGCCCCCCTCGGCTTGAGTCAACTTTTTGCGCTTTATCTCCCGGACTTTGGGAACCTGGTACCGGCCCCACTCTTCCTCTACAAGTGTGCAAAGTTTGTTGTCCGGGGGACCCACGGCCGGGGAGCACCAATTTTTCAAAGCCGGGCACTCCTTCCATAGACTCCCATGTTAAACGTCAGTCTAGGCATGGACACAGCGAGGCACGGACACAGCGAGGCACGGACACAGCGAGGCACGGACACAGCGAGGCACGGACACAGCGAGGCACGGACACAGCGAGGCACGGACACAGCGAGGCACGGACACAGCGAGGCACGGACACAGCGAGGCACGGACACAGCGAGGCAAAGTGAGGCACATTGAGACATGCAGATGGACACCCTAGGCTTATACTCGAGTCAATAAGTTTTCCGAGTTTTTTGTGGTAAAATTAGGTGCCTCGGTTTATATTCGGGTCGGCTTATACTCGAGTATATACGGTACTCTAGAACAGTGGTTCTCAACTCCTGTCCTCAGGACCCACTCAGGTCCCTTTCACACATGCGGACCATATGTCCACTTTTTCATCCATCCGTTTACAAATGAAAAAGGGACATACATTGGTCCCTATGAGATAGCAGGTGTCAGCGGATGAACATCCGCTGACACCCGATCTCATCCGGGTCCACAATCGTCCGATTCTGCAGATGGAGGAAAATCCTATTTTTCAATCCGTCTGCAGAGCAGGTCGGGTGAACACGGACAGACGGTCCGTGTTCATCCGATCCCCCCATAGGGGAGAGCGGAGATCTGACAGGGCGGTCCCTGCACAGTGTGTGGGGACCGCCCTGTCATCCACCGGCTCAGCGGGAATCAACGGAGTAATCCCCGCTGAGCAAGCGGAGGTTCACTGGGCGGATCATCACGGATCCGTCCCGTGTGAAAGGGGCCTAAAAGGCCAGGTTTGCATGATAACTGAAATACATAACAGGTGATATAATTTGCTGCTCAGTGATTGCAGTATTCTAGTCTGCATCTCCCTAAGGTAATACTTAAAATCTGGCCTGTTAGTGGGTCCTGAGGACAGGAGTTGAGAACCACTGCTCTAGAATGTTACGGTGAGCGATCAGATGAATTGCAATTGCAAAGTCCCTCTTTGCCATGAAAATTAACTTGATCCCCAAAAAAAACATTCCCACTGCATTTGTGAAGAAAGCTTCAGGGTTTCCAAAAAGTCCAGCAAGTGCCAGGACAGTCTCCTACAATTGATTCAGTGGTAGGATCAGGGCACCAACAGTGCAGAGCTTGTTCAGAAATGGTAGCAAGCCAGCGTCCGTACATCTACACGCACAGTGAGGCAAAGACTTTTGGAGGATGGCCTGGTGTAAAGAAGGGCAGCAAAGAAGCCACTTCTCTCCAGGAAAAACATCAGGGACAGACTGATATTCTGCAAAAGGTACAGGGATTGGACTGCTGAGGACTGGGGCAATGTCATTTTTTCTGATGAATCCCCTTTCAAATTGTTTGGGGCGTTCAGAAAAAAAACTTTCTCCAGAGAAGAAAAGGTGAGCGCTACCATGAGTCCTGTGTCTTGCCAACAGTAAAAATCCGGAGACCATTCATGTGTGGGGTTGCTTCTCAGCCAAGGGAGTGGGCTTACTCACAATTTTTCCTAAGAAGACAGCCATGAATAAAGAATGGTACAAAAACATCCTCCAAAAAAGCAACTTCTCTCAACCATCCAAGAACAGTTTGGTGACGAACAATGTTTTTTCCAGCATAATGGCGCGCCTTGCTATAAGGGAAAAGTCATAACCATGTAGTTTGGGGAACAAAATATTGAAATTTTGAGTCCATGGCCAGGAAACTCCCCAGACCTGAATTTTATTGAGAACTTGTGGTCAATCCTCAAGAGGCAGTGAATAGAGAGAGAGAGAGAAAAAAAAAAAAACACGAATTCTAACCAACTCCAACCATTGATTATGCAACAATGGGAGAAGGCCCATGATTGTTGATTGACAACATGCCAGGTCGAATTGCAGAAGTCTTGAAAAGAAGGGTCCACATTGACCTTTTGCGCCTTTGACACTTATGAAATGCTTGTAATTATACTTTAGTATACCATAGTAACATCTGACAAAAAGATCTAAAAACACAGAAGCAGCAGACTCTGTGAAAATGTATTTGTTTCATACCCAAACTTTTAGCCACGGCTGTACTTTACTTTTTTTTTAGCCTGAGCTCAGTAGCGCACAGGAGAACTTTACTGGCTCAACACTACCAAATATAGAAATCAATTGCTACCCTAATGGAACGACCTGGTGTAAGCTACATGAGTAGCATGCAGTAGCGATTAAACAATGCTCCAAATTAATGTGATGAATTGTTAGCACATACTTGTGTAGCTCACACCATAGAAAACCAATTGTTTCTTCTATGTTATCAATCACATATTAACCACTTGCCAACCACCGCACGCACTTACACGTCAACAGAATGGCACTCCTGGGCAGAAGGACGTATATATACATGTCCCCTTTAAGGAAGCGGCATTGGGGACACGCGCGCCCGCCACGAGCTCCGCGAGACCGACCGCGGGTCCCGCTGACTCGATCCTCGCGGGGATACCCGCGATCGTCTCACGGCGAGGAAGAACGGGGAGATGCTGATGTACACAAGCATATCCCCGCTCTGCCTAGTGACAATGATCACTGCTTCCTGTAATCGGAAGCTGTGATCACTGCCGTGTCCCACACAGCCCATCCCCCATACAGAGTCACTCCCTAGGGCACACTTAACACCTACAGCGCCACCTAGTGGTTAACCCCTTCACAGTAATCAATGCATTTTTATAGCACCGATCTCTGTAAAAATGACCATGGTCCCAAAAATGTGTCAAAAGTGTCCGCCATAATGTCGCAGTCACCATAAAAAAAAAGCCGATCGCTGCCATTACTAGTGTAGCGGGGTGTTCAATTTAGGGGTGTGTCTGAGTGGTAGTTAGGCTCAGATACACTATTGTTAGGGTTAATGAACCATTTCTGTGCCATGGGTGATAGTATTGGTGTATAGTTCCCTGGGGCCTACAGGTGGCGCTGTCGCCATAGGTCCGGGTTGAACCACAATACAAGGTTGTGCCTTTTCTTGTCCCCTCTCGGCAGCAGTACTGCGGGGCGGGGAACCTGCTGTGCCTGTTTGGAGAGGGTATAAAAAGGGGCGGCCATCTTCCATAGGGGGTCCGCGCCCGGGCACCTTCAGCCTGGGTGTGCGTGTGGGTCGTCTCCGGGTGCCCTGGGCCCGGAGGCCTGGTTCCTGTTCCATCCCAGACACCTTAAGTCTGGGGTGAGGTACTATTTTGGAGGCCCGGAGCCCAGCACCTTCGGTTGGGTTCGGTCGGGGATCAAGGACTCCCAGGGGGCCGCCTTGCGAGGGGACCCTGATCTAGGACGAGGAGGCCAGGGGGGTTACCTGTACCGAAGACCCAGCGCAGAGTCGTGGTGACGGTGGGGAACTCTGGTAACTCTCTGGAGGGATGTCTTCTCCTTTACATGGGCCAAATACTATTTAAGAAGGAAGTTCACGTTCAAGGTCAGTGGCAGTGCCTCATAGGGCCGTGCCCTATTCACCTAGTCAGTGGCAGTGACTTATTCACCTGGTCTGTGGCAGAGACCAACCTCTCAGTCTGTGGCAGAGATTGTGCGCCAAAACTGTTTGTGAAACCTAAACAGTCAAAGAGTCTGATTCAAGTTTGTGCCTGGACCTCCTACCACCTAAGCTGTCCTGTGTCTTGCTCCAACCTGTCTGCTGTTAAAGAGGCATATTTATTATCCGTGTGAAATAAATATAGAAGTTAGACTTCCAGTTGGTGTGGACAGTTGCATTACTGGGGAAAACATAAGGACTTGCATCTACCCATGTGTAGAGTTAAGAATCATCCTCGGGAGGATTCAACTCCAACCGCAGGCAGGCCCGAAAATTAACACCGCTTAACCTCCTTACTCAGGAGGGTACGGGCTTGTGGTGCGGTGTGCCTCTCCCCTCCCTGCGAGGAGCCAAAACTAAAAAGGCAGGCAGGGGGAGAGGTGAGGGCGCTACACTAGTAAAAAAAAATGTAATAAAAATGCCATAAAACTACCCCCTATTTTGTAGACGCTTTAACTTTTGCGCAGACCGATCAATAAACGCTTATTGCGATTTTTTTTTACCAAAAATATGTAGAATACGTATCGGCCTAAACAGAGAAAATTTTTTTTTTTTTTTCATATATATTTTTTGGGGATATTTACTATAGCAAAAGTAAAAAATATTGAATTCTTTTCAAAATTGTCGCTTTATTTTTGTTTATAGCGCAAAAAATAAAAACCGCAGAGGTGATCAAATACCACCAAAAGAAAGCTCTATTTGTGGGGAAAAAAAGGACGTCAATGTTGTTTGGGAGCCTCTTCGCACGACCGCGCAACTGTCAGTTAAAGCGACAGTGCCGAATCGCTAAAAATTGGCCTGGTCTTTGACCAGCAAAATGGTCCGGGACTAAAGTGGTTAAAGTAGAACTATAGGCAAAACTTCCCCCCCACCCATTGCAGAGATTTCCCTTTACTTACTTTCTGTCCCATAGCCAAACAGGAAGAGAAAATCCCTGCAAATTAATGGAATTACTTGGGAATCACCAGAACTAGTGTTCTCATTGGAAGATATCCCTGCCAATACTTTTCTGGGGACAACCCAAAATGTGTTTTGTTTTTTTACTTTCAATGGTAAACAAGACAAATAGAGAGATAAAATCTCCTTAAAGGGGCTGGTATCTTCAGGTGATTTGACAATCTTATGGAGGGGAAACACTCCAAGGGTCCCCCCTTGAGCAATGCAAAGTAACGCAGGAAAAGAAGGGAAGGCGTCTGTGCCCGGTCATTTGCGCCAAGATATGGAATTCCAAGTAAGTCAAAATACCTTTAATCTTAAAAGTCATTATAAAAAGGCAGAATTTTTTTTAGCCTAATGCATTCCCTGCATTAATATAAGAGAAAGTGCCAAGCTTTGATTATATTAGCCGATACGATGATACCTACATTCTAAAAAGCTATACGAAGAGGAGAACTTTAGGGCAAATGGACTTTCTTGGTACCATCAAAGACATTACAACATATAAAAAGTTAAAAACAAGCATTCTTTATTACCCCCCTACTCTTACTTCCTTTCCCCCTCGGACCTTCCCGGCGCTGAAACGCCATTTGAGATCCATGTTGCTTTGTTTATTCACGTTATTTGATGTAATGCCAATTATGTTAAAGTGGTACTAAAGGCTCAGTTTAAAAAAAAAAAACAAAAAAAACAAACATGTCATACTTACCTCCAATGTGCAGTTCGTTTTGCACTGAGTGGCCCAATTGTCCTCTTTTGGAGTCACACGGCGGCTCTCTCGGCTCCTCCCCGCAATAGCTAACCCCCTCTGGGAAGCTCTCTCCCGAGGGGGTTACCTTGCGGGCTCGCTCCAGTTTAAATAGCTGCCGAGCGTATGACTCGGCCCCGCCACCCCGTGTCATTGGAATAGATTGACCGCAGCAGGAGCCAATGGCTGTGCTGCCATCAATCTATCCAATGAAGAGCCGAGAAGCCGTGGGGAGAACGACACGGAATCATGCCCACGGAAGTTCGGGCGCAGGTAAGTAAAACGGGGGCTCGGGGGGGGGGGGGTGCAAGGTGTTTTTTCACCTTAATGCATAGGATGCATTTAGGGTGAAAAAACACAAGGCTTTACAACCCCCTTAACATCTTCTCTGTTATTGTATATATTCATTTAGTTGTATGGTTACTTTAAAGAGGAAGTAAACCCTCTAAACCTTTTTTTTGCTAAACAAACCCCTGCAAGAGAAAGGCATAATGAGCTAGTATGCATAGCATACTAGCTCATTATGTGGCACTTACCTGAAATCGAATCAAAGCCCCCGAAGTCCTTCTCGTTCTCCGCCATGTCAGCTCGGGGCTTCTTCCTGTTATCGCCGCTCCGGCGCTGTGATTGGCCAGAGCGGCGATGATGTCACGCATGCGCGCTCGGGACGGCAAGATCCCATTCAGAAAACCGGTAATGATGCCGGTCCGCTAGTGCGCCTGCGCCGTAGACATAGGTGCTGTGTTTTCAGCAAATATCTCCATAACCGTGTAGGTTACGGAGATATTTCTTGCACCTACAGGTAAGCCTTAATCTAGGCTTACCTGTAGGTGCAAGTTGTCAAAGTGGGTTTACAACCACTTTAGGGATTTGTGTCATATTTAGTTTTTTGCTGATAGGATTGGTGGTTCTCCAGGCTTGTTTTGGCCCTGGAGACCGAGTGTACGGCAGTGAGGACCTGCAGGGAGCGCCAGTCTCCCACCTGGTGGGCATGCAATATCTGGGCCTTCTGCCCTGTGTTGTTGCAGCCTCAGTTTTGGCCCGGCGCATGTGTCATTATAGATCTGGCCCCGTGATGTCACCCGCCAGCCATCTGGTCTGGCGAGGGGCACGGAGTTGGAGCATATATAAAGGTGCATTCCCAGCAGGCATGTGACTGGTGGGTTAACGGTGGTGGACAGTTGCCTGATGGCACTTACTGTGAGGTGAGACAACGATCCACATTGTTATGGTTAAGGGGCTGGCTTCTGGACATCCATCATATAGCAGTACATAGTTTTGTATTTTCTGTGTTTCCGCTCTCTCAGGGCATATTATTTAACTAACCATCTTTGACTGAACAGGTGAGACTAGAATCTCTTATTAATGGGTTGAAAATCGCAGTGTGACTATTGGTTACTTGTAGATCCAGTCTCTCTTCCTGGCATTTTATATGCTAGCTTCTGGATAATTCAAATAAACATTTCTCTGGATGTCCATTCTGTCTGTTGCCTGATCTTATTTCTATATACTCGTTTATTATCTGGTGCTTGATTCTGTTCACCTGCCTCTTCAAGTCTGGAAGTATATATAGTATGGTATGTATAACGTCTTCCCTCACTAGGCATATTTTATGGTCCGCTTACTTTTGTTAGTATATAAACCACAATTGTACTGTATCCACTTGTCCCCCGCCCACTGTCAATTGACGGCGGGCGGAGGATACTCTCGTTCTGGGAGGACGTCATATGACGTCCTCCCTTTAAAACGAGCTAGGAGCCGCGTTCACAAGGCCCCGGTGCGCGTGCCCGGCGGCCGCGATTCCCGCCGGGCACCCGCGATTGCCCGGGAAACGAGCAGGAAAGTGGATCTCTGTGTGTAAACACAGAGATCCACGTCCTGTGAGGGAGAGGGGACCGATGGTGTGTCCCTTGTACATAGGGACAACCATCGGTCACCTCCCCCAGTCAGTCCCCTCCCCCCACAGTAAGAACACTTTGAGGGAACATATTTAACCCCTTCCCGCCCCCTAGTGGTTAACCCCTTCCCTGCCAATCACATTTATACAGTAATCAATGCATTTTTATAGCAGGGATCGCTGTATAAATGTGAATGGTCCCAAAAATGTGTCAAAAGTGTCCGATGTGTCCGCCGCAATATCGCAGTCACAATAAAAAAAACAAAATCGCAGATCGCCGCCATTACTAATAAAAAAATAAAAAAATTAAAATGCTATAAATCTATCCCCTATTTTGTACACGCTATAACTTTTGCGCAAACCAATCAATACGCGCTTATTGCGATTTTTTTTTTTACCAAAAATATGTAGAAGAATACGTATCGGCCTAAACTGAGGAAAATTTTATCTAAAAAAAAAAAAAATGGGTATTTATTATAGCAAAAAGTAAAAAATTGAGTTTTTTTTCCCAAACTGGACGCTCTTCTTTTGTTTATAGCGCAAAAAATAAAAACCGCAGAGGTGATCAAATACCACCAAAAGAAAGCTCTATTTGTGGGAAAAAAAAGGACAAATTTCGTTTGGGAGCCACGTTGCACGACCGCGCAATTGTCATTCAAAGTGTGACAGCGCTGAAAGCTGAAAAATGGCTTGGGCAGGAAGGGGGTTTTCGTGCACAGTAGGGAGGTGGTTATAGGATAATGAGGGATCTAAACGTGTCTGTACATATTGCTCCCATGCTCGTCGGGTGAGTTGGCTTTGTGCCCATGTGTGCTTTGGCCTCCTTATGCCCACCTGGTTTCTTTGGACAAGTTCTGGATTGCCATCTATCCCTGCAGTTTTAAGTCTAATCCAGTTGTATTATTAGCGGTTAATGATGGTAAACAAGTTACTGTACATAGCAAACTTTTTTTTCCTTTTTGATCTCTGCAGAAATTGAATTCCCTCAAACACTCCTGAAGAAGCGGGCAATCCGCAAAACATGTAGACTGGCTGATTATGTGTTTGTTCCTGTCATGTATTAACATAATTTTGGTGCTGGAAATCACTATTATGGGAACAATAGTTTAGCCGTGAGGGAGTTGTGTGAACATACATTTTTGTTGCTATGATTTTAGGGCATTTTAATTACAAAATTTGTAATAAATAATGCTAATTTTTAACATGTTCTAATGTTTTTGGATGGTACCAAGAAAGTCAATTTACGCCAAAATTATCCTCTTCCTATATCTTTTTGGAATGTAGGTATCATCGTAACAGCTAGGGATGTCCCGATACCGATACTAGTATCGGTACCGGTACCAGGCATTTCCTGAGTACTTCTACTCGGGGAAAATGCTCCGATGCTTCAGCTGATACTTGGGCAGTCAGTGATGATCAGTGTGGCGGGGGAGTTACAAGCACCGATCTCCCTGTATAGATTTCAATACAGCCCGACAGCTTCTCCCGTCCCCCCCCCCCCCCTCTTTTCAGCCGTTTTAGTGAAATCTATACATCGGTGATCGGCGCTTGTAACTCCCCCCCAAAGCCACACCGATCACCACTGACTGTCCCTGTATCCTACTCCAGTTCCCCCATCCATGCTGCTCTCCCCTGTGCGCTCCGTGTCCCCCCCCCCCCCCCCCATGCTGCTGATGTCCTTCGTTATTCCGCTCTCCCCCGTGTGCTCCGTGTCCCCCCCCCCCCCCCCTCCATGCTGCTGATGTCCTACGTTTTTCTGCTCTTCCCCCCCCGCGCTCCGTGTACCCCCCTCCTCGCTGCTGCTGTCCTCAGCTCCGTGCCACCCTCCATATCCTCCTCCGCTTCCCTCTGTCAGGATGGAGAGCGGAGGTAGGAGCCGCTAAACCCGGCTCCTACCTTTTCTGAATGAACAGAGTTCATCACTGACTCTGTCCATTCATATAACTGAAACATCGTAACCTGTGTGTTTACGATGCTTCAGTTTATGAATGGAGAGGAGCCGTTGTCTCCTCTCCATTCATTTTCAGTGCAGCTGAGAAAGGGACTGGGGAATCTGTGTCCTTAGTCCCTTTCTCTGTCTCAAAGGGGAGATGTCAGAGGTCTGTTAAGACCCCTGATATCTCACCAAAGCCCCCCAACAGGGCTAGAAAAAAAAAAATAGCAATAAATAAAACAAAAATAATTGTAAAAAAATAAAAAAAATAAAAATACACAGACCATACTGCTATGGCTTAAATTCTATTAACTAGCTATATCTTTGGAACTGGCTAGGTAATTATTGCTTTCTCCACTTTGTGTTTAAAAAAAATCTTGGTATCACCTGTCCAAGAGTTAATCCAAAAATATAACTGTACCTCTTGTAAAAACAACATTGGTCGACCCCTACTATAGTGGCATATTGAATATTTCATGAGATACATAAGAGTGGATATTATTCCTCAGGGGTTTCCGTTTACATACCTTTCCCACTCTTAAGAACCCATCAGAGGATTTCAAGAAATCCTGGGAACGTACCTTGACTAATTGTAGTAGAGTTAATGTCTGCTAGTCACACAATTTATCATATGCATACACTAGACAGAGACTGATCGTTTAAATGCCCACTACAGGATGTGTTTGAACAGCCTACAATCGCCAGCAGTTGGAAAAATGTGAAAGACCGTTTGGAAATACTTAAGGAAATTATTATTATGAAACAAAACTAATTTTACCAGGGACAAACTGGCATATATGGAGGGCCATGCATACAAATGGTCAGGTCGACCAGTAAATCGTAATTATGCCATTAGAAAGTACAGCACAGGTTCATTCTCAGATTGAGGAAACCACTGTGTCTGGCTCAGAATGGTTTTAACCACTTGCTTACTGGGCACATAACCCCCTTCTTGCCCAGGCGAAATTTCAGCTTTCGGCACTGTCACGCTTTGAATGACAATTGAGCGGTCGTGCGACGTGGCTCCCAAATAAAATTGACGTCCTTTTTTTCCCACAAATAGAGCTTTCTTTTGGTGGTATTTGATCATTTCTGCGTTTTTTATTTTTTGTGCTATAAACAAAAAAAAGAGCGACAATTTTGAAAAAAAAAAATATTTTTTACTTTTTGCTATACTAAATATCCCATTTTTTTTTAACAATTTTTTCTCAGTTAGGCCGATACGTATTCTTCTACATATTTTAGGTAAGAAGTTATAGCGCCTACAAAATAGGGGGTTAAATGACATTTATTTTTTTACTAGTAATGGCGGCGATCTGTGATTTTTATTGTGACTGCGACATTGCAGCGGACACATCGGACACTTTTGACACATTTTTGGGACCATTCACATTTATACAGCGAACAGTGCTATAAATATGCACTGATTACTGTATAAATGTGACTGGCAGGGAAGGGGTTAACACTAGGGGGCGATCAAGGGGTTAATATGTTCCCTGCTAGATGTTCTTACTGTGGGGGGGAGGGGACTGACTGGGGGGGGTGACCGATGGTTGTCCCTATGTACAAGGGACACACCATCTGTCTCTTCTCCCTGACAGGACGTGGATCTCTGTGTTTACACACAGAGAACCATGTCCCTGGCTCTGTGACAGCCAATCGCGGGTACCCGGCAGACATCGCGGCCGCCAGGCACGCGCATCGGCACCCGCCTGACACAGCTCTTCCGCGATGCGCGCTGCCGGGGGGGCGCGCATCGCAGAAGTAAACAGGACGATGTCCATGGACGCCCTCCCGGCAATTGAGCGCCGCAATGCGGCCGTCTTTTCATAATGGCGCTTAGTGGTTAAATATTTGAAGCATCTCCCAATGTAGGGCCGAAACTACTAATCATCAACTAATCGATTATGAACTTAATTACTAATTTCATAATCGGCCAGTAACATAATGGGGTTAAAAAAAAAATAGCTTTTTTATAGTACAAAGAGCAAATCGCTACTGTAAATATTACATTCACTGTTCCACAGTAAAAAAAAATTAACCCCTTACAGTAGCGATTATCTGCTATAAAGGGGTAATTTGTTTGTTTTTTTAACCCCATTATGTTACTAAACATCTAAGGCCTGGTTCACACCTCTGTTTTATGGTGCTTTTTGAAGAAACACACTACAGTTCATTTAACATGGTTTCCTATGGGACGCGTTCACATCTACGCTTTTTTCAGCTGCTACGTTAATGGAAAGGGTCAGGGACTTTTTTCAACGCAAAACGGTGCATTTTTGGTTCAATATACTTCAATGGAGAAGCTGCAGACAAGCACCTAATGTGTTTTTGCAGCAATGTGTTTTTTTTATCTGCCCAACAAATTAGCCCATAAAAATGTAAACGCAAATCGCAGCCAAATTAAATGCACAAAAATCAAAACGCACAGCAAACAGCATTGTAAAAACAGATCAAAAGCAAACTGCATAGGTGTGTACTGAGCCTTAGGCTGGCAACACAAGTATATTCATACAAAAAATCTTTGTACATTCACTGAATCAAAGAATGTTTGAAATTCACTTGCTTTTTTTAACATTGTTTTAAAATGAATGTAATTTCTGAACGAAAATCACACACACTGTCAGAAAACTTCTTGGACAAAAGAATTTAATTATTTCTAAATGTTCTCGTCACTGTGGTTGAAAACCAACATCGATTTGACCCCACTGACGATTAGAAAATCGAACGGATTTTCTTAAAATACATATTTTTTTTTTGAAGGAAGCTTTTGCTCCCTAACCATATAGTTGGTTATTTATATTTACCACTGCATAGAGATATTTAAGAATATATTGTTTTTTTTTATTCACATATTAAACTAAAAGTATACACCACACTTCTTTTAAGGTTATTAACTGATTAATCGAAATAATAATTGGCCAACTAATCGATTATGAAAATAATCGTAAGTTGCAGCCCTATCCCAATGCTCAGCCCATATGGCCAACTCATTAATAAATCTCCAAAGACTGGGTCACAGAGAATGTGTGATGACTTTGGACCTGGAAAGCGGTCTGCTGCTAATACAGTGACACAGTTCCAGGTTTGTTAAGTGCAAGAAGCAGAACCCAGGTCCATAGGTCACATCCCAAGCAGGCCCTGAAATCTTCCATCAAGCAGAATCAGGGTATAGACTCCAAAGCTACCACCACGGATATGCCAATGTGGAGAGTTGCATAAAGAGACTAGCTCAAACAGCATAGCAAAGTCTCATTTGAAGAGAAAATGATCATGAAAAAAAAAAAGGAAAAAAAAAAAGATAGTAAACATTCTTAAACTTTTTTAAGTTGAGAAACATGTCAATCACCCCTAGGATGCTACAAAAAAAATGCAGGCATGCTGGGAGGGGTAGGAGTTAAGCCTTGATGGGTTCTATTTGTTTGCCAGTGTCCAAATTCTCCTGTAGGCAGCAGTATACCTCAATTGTCTATATCCTGTGTCCCTTAATAAATAAATTTCTGTACTTCTATTACCAGGTTTCCCCAAAAATAAGCCCAGGTCTTCTATTCATTTTGGCAACAAAAGACACAGTAAGGCTTATTTTCGGGGTAGGTCTTACCATGTAATGTGCCGTCTTCTCTCCCCCTCTCTCTCTCCTTGCCTGACAGGAATCCAGTGTGAACCGAGTTAAAATGCTTGTAAAATCCTATAATCCACTCTATTACAGTAGTACATAATGTACGGTGTATTTCTGTAATATAATTGTGCCAAATACCTTCTGTGACCCGCTGGAGCTCTCTACCCTGCAATTATATTACAGAAACACACATTGTACATTATATACTACTGTATTTGAGTGGGTTATAGGATTTTACAAGCATTCTAAACTAGGGCTTATTTTCGGGGTAGGGCTTATATTGCAGCCCTCCTGGAAAAAAACGATAAGTCTTATTTTCGGGGTAGGTCTTATTTTTGGGGAAACACGGTACTCATTTAACTTAAGTGCAACGCTATATTTTTGGGTATCCTGTATATCTGCATATATTTTTTATGTCTGTAAGGATTATTAAAGAGAAGCAGTGTGTATGTACGACTTAAGAGGTCACACCTTAAAAGTCCTGTTTAGTCATTTTTGCTTTAAGAACTAAACATTTCATAAAACCCTCTTGCATACAGATTATCAGCATTTTACCTGGCCTCCCATCTGGGGGCAATGTTGGTCGCAAATCCTTATTACAGAAGTCAGTTCGGCAACATTCAATTGTTCTCCGTAACTGTGCCTTTGGAGAATCCTGTGTGTGAAAGAAAAAAGTTCCCTTTTAATGTTCCTAATTTCTAAAACACAAAAATAACACAAAAGTTTAGAAACATAAAATAAAATCAAAGAAAATAAAAAGAAATTTGCTTTATTTCCCCCCCCATCAACAGTGTGCGACAGACAGGGAATCCCTCTTGCCGGGCCATTGTCTTCTCTCGTCGCGGGGGAAGCCATCCTCGTTGGGAAAAGACTGATCATTAGCAGCTATAGAAGACGCTAGTGATAATCGCAAGAGAATCAAGCAGGCTGGTAGTAACCAAGTTGATCAATTAACTTGGTACATTTAGCCTGCCCATTAACTGTTCGAATCTGACGGTTCCTGTTGAACCGGCCGAGATTCAATCTGTATATGGCCGGCCTAAACTTTATAGTTGGCTGTATGTCACCTTGCAAATAAAATTTTACATGTAGAATCTTGTGTGCGATTACTGGAAGGTACCTAGGTAATATTATTGCCCTACAGACCTTGACTTCAAAGAAGGGCACACAATCCTCTACAGTACAGGTGTCAAACATAAGGCCCGCGGGCCGAATCCAGCCCTCCGGGCCATTTCATGTGGCCTTCGCACCTTTCCTGCAGCTGCAGAAGAGCTCCAGCCCTCCTCTGGTCCTACTCCAGACCCTTAACTTACATCCAGCTTCTTCCCAGCAGCAGCATAAGGAAATAGGGGTGCACTGTGATGTAAGAGAGAGTGGGGGACTCAACTTCTGATGGTGGGGTGGCTCTTGACATCTAATGTAAAGGGGAGGAGATGCGCTAGATATCTAATCTTAGAGATACGACCGACTCTTTTGATGGCAATCATAATGCCGCCCACGATGAAATGGAGTTTGACACCCCTGTTTAAATCTACAGCATCCATCTCCTCTGAGAATCCTCCATACCCACTTTTGACTGGACCAAGTATACCTTTATACACTGCAAAATACAGGCAACCATGAACGTTAGCTTTTGTCTCCTTTCACTTTAAATCGCAAATACTGTAGCAGATTCCGGTCTTTTTCTGCTTTATAGAAAGTGTTGTGTGTTCCACTATATCCTCTGAACACTGATCTAAATGAGAGTAACTAGTTAAATATAATCAATTAACCACTTCCCGCCCGCAGTATGCCATGACATCCATGACTTTCAGTGGGGATATCTGAATGATGCCTGCAGCTACAGGCATCATTTAGATATTTTCTGCCGGCGATTCTATGCATGATAAGAATCATAGCGGCAGTTCCGCTTGATCGTTCTTGCAGACGACGGGAGCGCTTGCAAGAACGCTCCCGTCGCCTTGTGAGTAATTCCACTGTCCTGGTGCTCCAGGATCTTCAAAAGTGCGATAGGTAGGAATGAAATTAGATTTGTAATTTATGCTCTTACAATGACTGATGGTGCTCCCTGCATGTTGGGCCTCTGTATGTGGCCAAGCTGTGTAAAAGTCTCTCATGTGGTATCGCCATACTCAGGAGTAGAAGAATATATTTTGGGGTGCAATTTTTGCTATGTACATGCTAGGTGTTAGAACAATCTTATAAAATTTACCACTTTGTGTAAAAAACAAAACATGTTCATTTTCTTTCCACATTTTTCAAAAACTTGTGGAAAAGAATTAAGTGTTCAAAAATACCTCATAGAATATAAATTGGGGGGTGTGCTTTCCAAAATGGTTTCATTTTGTGGGTAATTCTATTGTCCTGGTGCTCCAGGCCCTTCAAAAGTGTAATAGGTCTTTGGAAATTTTGTGTGTAATTTAAGCTCCTAGAACGACCTATGGTGCTCCCTGCATATTGGGCCTCGCTATGTGGCCAGGCTGTGAAAAAGTCTCACACGTGCCATACTCGGGAGGAATAGCAGAATGTATTCTGGAGTGTAATTGGAAGTATGTATACGCTTTGTGTGAGAAATAACTTGTAATGATATGGCCACAGAAGGGGTCAATAGCGCTCATGTAGCGCTGAAGCGCTTTGCAGGCATTTCAATGGTCAGGGAGTTTTTAGGAGTGGCGTATACAGCACTCCTAAAACGCCCCAAAGATGTAGCTTACAGGACATTTTCTTTATTTTTACGTCCAGCGAGCCCACCGCTCCAGTGTGAAAGCACTCAGGCTTTCACACTGGAGTGACAGGAGAGGCGCTTTACAGGCGCTATTTTTAGCGCTAAAATGCTTGTAAAGCGCCTCAGTGTGAAAGTGGCCTAAAAAATATCCACTAATTTAGGTTATTTTTACTAAAGCTATGTAGCCGTATAAAATTGTGGCCCAAATTTATAAAACAAAATTACCAGTACTTATTTGCAAAATATATCATAACTAAAAATAAAAAAAAAAAAAAAAAGTTTTTTTCCAAATTTCTGCTTTTTTCACTCAAGTCACAAAAAATAAAAAAAACAGTTGATTAAAAACCACCAAAAGAATGCTCCATTTGTGTAAAAAAAATTATAAAAATGTTGTTTGGGTACAGTGTTGCATGAGTAATTAGCATTCAATGTGTGAGAGCACTAAAAGCTGAAAATTGGTCTGGGCAGGAAGGGGTATAAGTGTCATGTATTGAAGTGGTTAAAGTGGACCTTCAATAATTTTTTTCAACTTTCCATCTATTAAATATTCTGCCCTTGTGGTTTTAACTTTGGATAGTAAAACTTTTTTTTTTCTGCCAGTAAATACCTTATACAGCCAGAGTTTGCCAGGAAAAGAGGGGGGGGATCAGAAGAGGGCCAATAAGAGCTGCAGAGCTGGAGTGTGTGTAAATCCAGGAAGTTAACAGGCAGCAGCTTCAGCTGCCCACAGTTAAAATGTCTGCAGCCAGACTTCGTGAAGGAAGATTTCTGCAGCATATTTGGCAAGTACAGAATCACAGTATATATAAAATATGCAAAGTGGTTGGAGGGAAGCTTCAGTACGGCAAAGATGTTTTTATTACAAATTATGTGAGCAGGTTAGGAAAGAATATTAAATTTAAAAAAAGCATACAAAAACTAGCTCATTGGACAATGTGACACGGGATCTAAGCTCTTTAAACGTACTTTTGAAAGTTATACCTGTCAAACGCTTGATTGGCAAGAGACACACCCTTCAGTGACTGACACACACAAAGCTCCAAGAATATGAACTTACACAAGATAGATGATCCTACCTTGCATTGAAAGTCAGAGCCTTCAAGCTTCATACAACCAGATGTTGTTGCAGTTTCTCCATGTTCATCTTCCTCAATTATTGCAAAGCAATGTCCATTTGTACTGCAATACACAAGATATTAAATTGCGAAGTTAAATGTGTAAAAGTTCCTATGAAATCTAGTTCAACGAGCAGATGACAAGACTATTGCTTAGTCTACGGGGGTCACGATTTAAAAAAAAAACATTGTGAACTTTTTTTCCCTCAAACATTCTTAGAATTACTTGTCTCCTCAGTATGCTACTGCAGGAGTGATGGGGACCTTTGTAAAGATTAATCTTCACATTCGTGACTTAAAAAAATAAAAACTTAGGTTAATTTCTTTAAAAAAAAAAAACAATTCCCTTTTACTGGATATTTTCTTTGCTTTTTTGCTGGTTAGTGATGCAAAAGTACAGAAAGCTATGTAAATGCACAAATATACTCCACTATTTTATTTTAATTGTTGCCTCTTCATTCCAGTCACACCTCTACATATATGCATTCAGGAGGGCTTCTCTCCAGAATATATAATATAGGCCACTAGGTGTCAGCATATGCCTAAATTGTAAAACACCATGCATACTACTACATTACTGTACTGTATACTATCACATTGCAATTATGTTCATTTAATAGAAATTTGTTTCATCCTATAGGTTCATTACTTTACATTAACTACAGAATGCATTGGTTTGCAAATTTCATAAACCCGTTTTTTATTCACAATACAAAATAGAAAACCTATCTAAATGTTTAAACTGAGAACAATTAGAAATTGATGGCAGCAACGTGTCTCAAAAGTTGGGACAAGGCAACATAAATCTGGCAAAGTAAGTGGTTCCAACAAGGAAGAACATTAAGCCAATTGGCAACAGATCAGTAACATGACTGGGTAGAATCATAGGAGTCGATTTATTAAAACTGAAAGAGCAAAATCTGGTGCAGCTCTGCATAGAAACCAATCAGCTTCCAAGTTTTTTTTGTCACAGTTAGAAGCCGATTGGCTACCATGCAGAGCTGCACCAGATTTTGCACTCTCCAGTTTTAGTAAATCAACCCCAATATGTCTGAGAAGTAAAGACAGGCAGATGTTCATCAACCTGAAAAGCGGTGTCTAAAAATTATAAAACAAATTCAGAAAAATGTTCAATGTAAAATTGCAAAGCCTTTAAAGTGGTTGTAAACACCTGCAAGACAAATCCATAATGAGCTAGTATGACTAGCATACTAGCTCATTATGCATCACTAACCTTAGATCAGGGTCCCCCGAAGCCATCCTCGTCTCCCCCTCCAGCCATTGCTCTACAGATACCCGGAAGGTTACTTCCGGGTATCGCCGCTCCAGCCAATCACAGCGTCGCTCCGGTGCTGTGATTGGCCAGAGCGGCGAAGACGTCACTCCGTGCGGGAGCTGTCAAATCCGGCAAGGCCGGATTTGTGAATGGGGATTAACCCTGTGAATGCACCGTCTAGGCTTATCTGTAGGTGCAAGTTGCATAAGTGGGTTAACAACCACTTTAAAGTGTTACCCCAACATTTCATATTCCTGCTGTACTTGTATGACAAATTATCCTGTTGTCTTTGTATGAAATTCCTGGTGTTCCTGCCAATTCCTCTGCTTTCCTATTAAAAACTGACCACACCAAGTAGGAGAGCACAACTCCGTTCTCTAGCTGTGCACTCAGCCTGCTCTCCTCCAATGATCAGACTTGTCCTGACACACCTCCCCTGCACAGCCATTCACTGAGAAGCTCAGTGTACTGTTGCTGCTCCTCCCCCCAGCTATTATGCAGCTGAGAACAGATGGGATCACTTATAAAAAAAAAAAAAGGGGGGGGGGGGAGGTACGTATGCTTTTAAAATTTCTGTACAAATGTTTTGCCTTTCATTTCTATTTTAATCTGAATAGATTGTTTTACAAGATGATTGTGTACAATCACTTTAATGTTATTACAGTACATAATATCAAAAGATTCTAAGAATCTGGAGAAATTTCTGTGCGCAAGGGACAAGATTTAAAAAACACAATATTGGATGTCTGATTTTTGAGCCCTCAGATTGCATTGCAATAAAAAGAGGCATGATTATGTGATGGACATCACTGCATGGGCTGAGGAAAACTTCAAAAAAAAATCAGTGTCTTAAACACAGTTCGCTGTGCCATCCAAAAATGCAAGGTAAAGCTCTATTATCCAAAGAAGCCTTATCTGAACATGATCTAGAAACGCCAGTCTTCTCTGGGCCACAGCTCATGGTTTTGCACAGAGTAGCCCCAAGCCTCCTCTAAGGCAAAGAGCTGGATCCAAAACGGGATCCGGTGAGTATGGGGGGGTCAATAATCACAGAATGCATTAAAGGGTTTGTAAAAGGTACAAGTTTTTTCACCTTCTTGCATTCTATGGGCTTTCACACTGGAGCGGTGCGCTAGCAGGACCACTCCAAAAGTCCTGCTAGCCGCATCTTTGGAGCGGTGGTATTAACCCTTTTTCAGCCACATAAATGACTCGACTTGACTTTGACTTGTCACTAACGACTTGCGACTTGGGCTATATGACTTGCAATGACTTGGCACCACTAACACTAACCGCAAGCTGCCGTCTGCCCACCTGATCAGCGTGTCATGCAGACAGACGGCGGCCATTGCAGTGTTCAAAAGCCGCGCCTCCTCGTCTGTAATAGGCGGAACACTCAATTTCACAGCAGGCAGTGTTCAGCCTATCACGGACATCCTCTTATCCTCGTCTGTGTTATGAGGATGAGCGGATGTCCGTGATAGGCGGAACACTGAATGCTGGGAAATTGAGTGTTCCGCCCATCACAGACGAGGAAGAGGCGCGGCTTTTGAATACTGGAATGGCCACCGGGATGCCGCCGATCAGGTACACGGCTGACGGGCACAGTGAGGCACGGGCACATAACCAATATTATTTATTGTTATCCCTCCTATTATTTTTATACAGTATGGGGTAGATCAGTATTTTGACTAGATTTGTGACTTGACCAAAATAAATGGCTTGACTTGCTTGACTTCTAGCAGGGACTCGACTTGACTTGCTTGCTTTTCGTCACAGTAACTTGGGACTTGGTTAAGACTTGAGACTTGCTTGTGACTTGCACATGTGTGACTTACTCCCATGTCTGCCGAATACCGCCGCAAATCCGACGGACCTCCCGCCCCAGTATGAAAGGGGCCTAAGTGTGTACCCGGCTTTAGGGTGAGACTGGTCTCAAAGATCACAGAAAACAGTGTTATTACCTGTTAACTACTTTTTCCAGGAATCTTCCAGGACGGCTTACAGAGAGATAGGCTCCTCCCACCTAGAACAGGAAACACATGATCCACATCATAAAAGCCTTACTCATGCATTAGCCCCTCAGTATTTAACAAATAACCGAAGGCCTCAGAATCATTAAACCTGGATCAGCGTAGCTCTATCCTTATATATGCTTTACATTGCTACTCACCTCATAAAAAGGGAGGGAACTGACGCCGTCCTGGAAGATTCCTGGAAAAAGTAGTTAACAGGTAATAACACTGTTTTTCCAAGTCATCTTCCAGGACGGCTTACAGAGAGGACAATATAGTACTACCTGATCAGGGCGGGACCACAGCCTGCAGCACTTTCCTGCCGAAAGACTGGTCCTGGCTGGTAAGCAGGTCCAGTCTGTAATGCTTCACAAAAGTCTGGAAACTGGACCAGGTTGCGGCCTTGCAGATCTGGAGGGGAGATGCTCCTGCCCTTTCAGCCCAAGAAGTAGAAACCGCTCTTGTGGAGTGAGCATTTATACCTAATGGAGGTGTGCGGGAGACTGCCTTGTATGCCTCCGCAATGGCCGACTTCCTCCACCTGGCGATGGTACCTTTGGATGCCTCTTTCCCCTTGTTAGGACCTGCGAATAAAACAAACAAGCTGGTGGAGCGTCGCCACTCCTTGGTGTGCTCTATGTAGGCAATCAGGCATCTCCTGACGTCTATTTTATTAAATCCTGCTTCCTTATCATTCTTTGGATTTCCGCAGAATGATGGTATCACGATTTCTTCTGACCTATGGAAGTTAGACAATACCTTGGGGAGAAAAGCTGGGTCCAGCGAGAGGATAATTTTGTCTTGTAAAATGGTGCAGAAAGGCTCGATCACTGAAAGTGCCTGGATCTCACTGACTCTCCTAGCCGAGACTAGGGCCACCAAAACTACTGTCTTCAGGGTTAACAGTTTTATGGGTAGTTCATCTATAGGTTCAAATGGTGCCCTACCGAGACCCTGTAATACTGTTGATAAGTCCCAGGGAGGGAACCTCCTTGCTTTGGGGACTCGTTTCCGGCTGATGGACACAAGAAATCTTTTGATCAGTGGTTCTTCTGACAGCCTTTGATTTAAAAAGTTGGACAGGGCGGCCACCTGAACCTTAAGAGTACTAACTGCAAGGTTTAGATCTGCTCCGGCTTGGAGGAAATCTAGAACCGCCGGGACCATGGCACCTGACACTCTGTTGTTGAGTCTGCGCCAGTCCCCAAATCTCTTCCAAATTTTATTATAAATTGTGTTAGTGGACGGCTTTCGGCTGCTAAGAATGGTATCGATTACCTTGGCCGATAACCCTCAGCTCTAACAGCTCCCTTTCAGAAGCCAAGCCGTCAGAGAAAGAGAGCTCAGTTCTGGATGATTCGCTTCTCCCTGGTATAAGAGGTCCGACCTGTAAGGTAGTCTCCAAGGTTCTGCAATGCTGAGTCTTAGAAGACCCGAGAACCAAGACCTCCCTCGGCCAAAATGGCGCGATCAGGATGACCTTTGTGTTGGACCCTCTTATCTTCCGGATAATCCTCGGAATGAGGGCAAACGGTGGAAATGCGTATACCAGATCTGCCTCCCAAGACTGGGATAGGGCATCTAGGCCCCGACTGAGAAGATCTCTCTGTAGGGAATAGAACTGTTTCACCTGCCTGTTGTGTCTTGTAGCAAAAAGGTCTATCTGTGGGTCTCCCCACTTCTGCACTATTTCTTCGAACACTGTTCGATTCAAGCACCATTCTGTCGAAGACAGCGTCTCTCTGCTTAGGGCATCTGCCAGGGAATTTAATTCCCCTTTTAGGTGAATGGAAGATAGGGATAACAGGTTTTCTTCTGCCCATTGAAGGATCTCTCTTGCTATCCTCATCAGACCCGGGACTCTCGTACCCCCTTGCTTGTTGAGGTAACAAACCGTGGTAATGTTGTAAAGGACCTGCACATGTCTTCCCCTTAGGGATGGGCAAAAGGCTACTAGGGCCTTTAGAACCGCCTTCATCTCCCTCGCATTGGAGGAGAGGCCGGCTTCCTGCCGGTTCCAGAGCCCCTGGGCTATCAGAGTGCCTGAATGGGCCCCCCAGCCCTGCCCGCTGGCGTCCGTGGTGACTGCCAGAGGACAGTGTTGGGACCAGAGTCGGCCAGCCGAGAGGTTTGCAGGGATCAACCACCATTCTATTGAGAGCTTTACTTCCTGCGGAATTTCCGTCTGTCTCTGAAGTGAATTTGTTTGTGCATCCCAGAGAGAAAGCATGAACGCCTGAAGCGCTCGAGTATGGAACTGAGCCCACTGGACTCCTGGGATGGCCGCTGTCATTAACCCAAGGACCCTCATTATACTCTGAATTGAGGTCCTTGAACAAGTGCAGAGGTTCCTCACCTCTGTCAAAATTGTCTCTACCTTTTCCTTTGTCAGGAATATCTTGGACTTCCTTGAGTCTATCAGGTATCCTAGGTATACAATGCTCTGAGTAGGTACTAATTGTGACTTCTCCTGATTTACCAGCCACCCTAGTTGCTGAAGGTGTCTGGTAGTTCTGCTCAGGTTCCGTCTGACTTCGTCTGCTGAGTCTGCAAAAATCAGTAGGTCGTCCAGATAGGGGATAATCTGAATTCCCTCTGATCTCAGAGTCCCTAGCGCTTCTGCCAGTATCTTCGTAAAAATGCGTGGAGCTGACGCTAGTCCGAAGGGCAGAGCATTGAATTGAAAATAGAGGGTTCTGAACCCTTTTCTTACTGCAAATCTGAGGAATTGTTGGGACTCCTCTCGAATAGGGACGTGAAGATAGGCGTCCCTTAGGTCTAATGAGACCATGAAGACCCCAGGGGTTAACAGCTCTCTGGTGGAGTAGATTGATTCCATCTTGAAACGTCTGTACTTCACGTACATGTTTACTTGTCTCAGATTTAGAATCAGTCGAAATTTTCCTGATGATTTCTTTATCAGAAAAACTTGAGAGTAGAATCCTTCTTTTCTTAGAGATGGGGGGATGAAGCTCATCACCTTCTCTTCTAGCATACTCTGTAGGAGGGAAGACATAGCTGTGGCCTTTTCCACGTCTCTTGGGAGACTTGTTATGAAATTTTTTTGAGGGGGGCAGCCTAAAAGTTCTATCCTGTACCCTGATGCGATCAGATCTAGGATAAAACGGCTGCTGGAGATGGTCTGCCACTGTGGAAGGAATGACCCCAATCTCCCCCCCACAGGCCCGACTGAGTCACTGGGAAGTGTTCTTAGGCTGGGAGGGTCTAAAGAGGAAACCTCCTCTGCCCCTTCCCCTCCTGTATTGCCAACCCCCTTTCTGATCTTGGGCTCTGTTATTCCGTCTCCTATCCCCCTGGTGAGAGTTCCTTTCACTTGACACCTGAAAGGGACGAAAACTCCTCTTTTGTTGTTGTTGTTGCTGCTGTTGCCTCTTGGGAAAAGGGAACCCCTTCTTTTTATCGGCCGACCTCTCTAGGACGGATTCCAGCTCCTTTCCAAAGAGCAGATCTCCATCGAATGGGAGGGAACAGAGTCTTGTCTTTGAGACAGAGTCTCCTCCCCAGGTCTTTAGCCAGATAGCCCTCCTGGCTTCATTAACCAAGGCTGTGGCTCTGGCCGAGAATGTGACCGACTCCGTGGATGCATCCGCTATATAGGCCACTGCCTTGCTTAGCGTGGGTAAAGCATCCAGGATCTCTTCCCTGGGAGTGTCTGACTCCAGAAGAGTGCGGAGCTGTTTAAGCCATAAGTCAAGTGTACGCGCCACGCATGTGGTGGCTAGTGCGGGTCTAAAGTTGGCGGAGCAAGCTTCCCACGCCTTCTTTAAATAGCCCTCCGCCTTCCTGTCCATTGGGTCCTTCAGGATACCTGTATCCTCAAAGGAAAGTTCTGAAGCTCTAGAGACCTTGGCTATGGAAGCGTCCAGTCTGGGACATCTATCCCACAGCTTTGTATCCTCCTCCTTAAAGGGGAACCTTCTCTTTAAATTTTTAGGGAAGAATACTGCTTTCTCCGGCTTCCTCCATTCATGAAGTATGGTCTCCCTTAGGGATCCATGCACCGGAAAGGTTCTGCCCTGTCTAGTCTGAAGGCTTTCATATAGGAGGTCATGCACTGACAACTCCTGGTTCTCTGGGGACTCCAGTTCCAGGGTGTCGTAGATTGCTTTCAGGAGCTCCTCTGTCTCCTCTGAAGGAAAAAGGAATTTTTGTATCTTTTCTGGCCCTTCCTCGCTCGGGTCTATCTCCTCAGGCTCTGAGGCTGAGCCTGAGTTGTTCTCCCCGTACCTGGGCCCTAACTTCTGGCCTCACGGTAGTACTGGTGCCTGAAGTACCTGGGCTGGGTTCAGCAAGTGTCTCTTGCTGTGTGGGCTTAAAGGACTGAAACGTCTGTTTCATCCCTGACTTTAATGAGTCCATAAAGCCTTTGAGAACAGGGCCTGTTTCTTCTTTGACAAGTCTGTCTATGCAGTCCTGACAAGCATTCTTTTTCCACCCAATCTGCATCTTCCTGGTACATATTGGGCATCTTTTTCTAGGTGTTTCTTTCTTATCTCTGGGCTCGTGGGTCTTGTCCTGTAATACAGTAAATGACAAGCCCCTGCATATTACTTACACTGAAGTAAACACCCAAACCAGAAACACCACGTGGACGCTCTTATTCTAGTCTAAGAATTATGAGAAGTACCCACCACCAGAGCCTATGTTAGAATATGTGACGTCTGCCACCATCAGCATAGGAGAAAACAGACGGTCTCTGGAATAAAACAGACTCCCCCTGTGCCGCCCCCACAGGGGGGTAAGAAAAGGAAAGAAGCGGTCTGCCCCTTATTTTCTTACCTTAGGGCCCGATGCGACCGATGGCGCCTCCAGATCTGCGTCTCTGGTTCCTTCCATGTTGCGCGGCGCCATCTTTAGGTCCGGGTCCCTTAAATATGAGAGGAGTGGAGGTCCGGGGCGGCGCTGTGGATCCGACGCCGCCCCACGGCACAGCACGCCTGTTATCTTCAACTAGGCTTCCAAATGGGTGTCCCAAGATGGCCGCCGCGAGACTTCCTGTCGTGTCACTTCCTGTTTTCTGCGCCGGAAGTGACACTCTAGCTGTGCGCCCAGCGCCACGCTGTTCTGGAGCTAGAGACTCCCCTCTGGAGATCTGTCTGCCCGGGAAGGATACCGGCTCCGAGCCTCCGCCAGGAGGATACCCTGCTGTGCCGCGGCTGGACCCACTGGATCACCTCCTCCACCCTCACAGGTAACCTCGCTGAGGATACACCCGACTTGGGAGGTGGGGTCCCATACCATCACCCATGACCCCTGTTTCAGGTCTCCTGGGTGGCCCCAAACTGACTCATACCCCAGGGGAACTACCCCTGTTGACTGGGTATGGCCGTCGGGGGGGCCCCTGCCGCCTGGCACGAAGGCCCAAAAAAAATTAAATAACAAACATCCCTTGGATGGTGCCTGTCTAGCCTGAGGAAACACAAATACTGAGGGGCTAATGCATGAGTAAGGCTTTTATGATGTGGATCATGTGTTTCCTGTTCTAGGTGGGAGGAGCCTATCTCTCTGTAAGCCGTCCTGGAAGATGACTTGGAAAAACACAATAATATTAAGGGTGATATCAAACTAGCTGAATTTTTGACTTGCCTTATTACTCACTCCAACAGTCTCCCTCCTCGTCATAAGACTGGCCACCCGAAGACATTCCTCTATGCTGCCCAAATGGTCTGAAGTCAACTGGTACAAAGAAGGACCAGTGGTCCTGCACCGTTTGTGACATCAAGGGTCCACCCACATTCTAAAAGTGCTGGTACTTCACCATATTATACCAGACAAAACCAACATTAAACATTTGCAGTGCAAGGCCTGGTTTACAAAAGTGCGGCTTTAAAGCCAACATTTGGCATGCGGCTTAACAGAAGTCAATACAAGTCATGTTGAAGTTGCACCAAAGTAGTGCAGGAACCTTTTTCCAAGTTAGAGCCACTTGAGTCGCATCGCTTAGAACATTTCTATTGTTATTAGTGTGCAACTTGTCATGCGACTTTAAACTCTCAAGACACAAACTCTCAAGTGAACCAGGGCTAAAGGGGAATGCACTACATGGGGTATATTTTCTACAACCCAGAGTTAAAAGTTAACCCTGCGCTGCCACCCGCATAAGGTACTGTTCATTGAGTGCAGCTGCAAAGAAGGAGACGGAAAACTCAATCTCTTCTCTATCTCGAAAGATAAACATCTTATTTAGGTCTGTTTATTTCACCAAAACCCCCTTAACAGAACTAAACTGGCTAGGAGTCACAGGTGTCTGTTCAGCTGTGGGCAGCAGCCTGTACAAGTGGAAGACAGGATGCATGCATGTAACTGTGCCACTGGCTCTTGGGCACAGAAATAAGCTTGTATGGCCCTTGGCGGCCATGTAAATGAGGCCTAAAATGCCTAACCCACACACAAACATGTGCACTAGGCGTTGCGTCCATATGAAGCCTTTCCACGAGTACTTGATACCAAAACAGATACCTTCACAGCCTGTTCACATGTGAGGCCGTAGTGCAATTTCTAATCTCATACACTACTGTTCGCATTGGAATTGCACCTAAACTTCTGAACGCAATCACATTGCAGAGCAGCCCGCACAAATGTAAACTGAACAAAATAGATTACAGCGCACACATACAAAAATTATGTTTAAATCCTGCAAGGCCATTTAAAACACCTGAACATATTCAAAAATATGGGGATTTGGTTACACCATATAGTGCCAAGCCCACTACTGCGGAGCACCCCATCCCCCCTTCATTACCTCTTATTAGTGTCCACCTGTGTTATAGGAGGAGTCCTAATAGATCTCCCATAAAGAGGAGTTAGTCTCCCATGGTCGAGATGCAGGACCTTTCATTCTATAATTACAGTGCTTTCACACACCCGAGCGTCGGCGGTAAAGCGCCGCTGTTTTTGCAACGCTTTTCGGACGCTTGCGGGGCGATTTTAACCCCCATTAGCGGCCGAAAAAGTTTGGCACCACTGCCCTTTTTTTTTTAATGGGCAGGGGTGCTCCTAAAGCACCATAAAAACGGCTCCAGTGTGAAAGGGGTTTTAGTGTAGGACCCACTGATGGGGCACTTTGACGCAGTAGTGGACTTGGCACTATATGGCCATATAGTGTGACCAAATCCCCATATTTTTGAATATGCCCAGGTGTTTTACAAAGCCTTGCAGGATTTAAAATGTCATTTTTGTATGTGTGCGCTGTAATCTATTTTGTTCTGTTTGTGGTCTTATAGCAGCACCATCTTGAATGTAAACACATTTTTAGTGCGTGCAATTCACAGATAGCAAAGGGGTTAAAAAATCTGCACTGCTACAAAAAAAAAAATATATAGGATTTTTGTACTCACCGTAAAATCCTTTTCTCTGAAGTCCATGGATGGACACAGCTCCTTTATTCTTGACCTTAGGGTTTATATGCCGTCCATCAGGAGAGGACTAGGCAGATATGTTAACCACTTCAATACCAGGCACTTACGCCCCTTCCTGCCCAGGACAATTTTCAGCTTTCAGCGCTGTCGCACTTTGAATGACAATTGCGCTGTCATCCAACACTGTACCCAAACTAAATTTTTATCATTTTCTTCCCACAAATGGAGCTTTCTTTTGGTGGCATTTGATCACTTCTGCGGTTTTTATTTCTTGCTAAACAAGCTAAAAGATTTATTTTTTTATAATTTTTTTTAGTTCGTCATAAAATTTATTTTTCCCCTTCACTGACGGGCACTGATGAGGCGGCACTAATGGGCACCATCGGTGCGGGCAGGGACTGGCACCTGCGGCGGGCAGGGACTGGAACTTGCAGGGTTTATTATATGGGGCACTGCTGGGCATGTCATTTTTACATTTGAGGGGGCTGTGCTGATAATCAATGTGCTATCAGCGTAAATCGAGCAATGCCGTTTACCGGCACTTCCTGGTTCACGCGATGATCAGCTGTGATTGGTCACAGCTGATCACGTGGTAAGAAGCCTCTGACAGAGGCTTATCAGGATCGGAGATGCGGGGTGTCAGACTGACACGCCGCGATCGGCACGTGCCGGCATGTTATCCTGCTGGACGTCAATAGACGTCCAGTCAGGATAACAGAACCATTTCCCGGACGTCAATCTCCTATTGACTGGGCGGGAAGTGGTTAACCAGTTTAAACATGTAACAGAAAAGCTGAACAGTACCACCCAGGGAGCAGTCCCACTGGCTATAACCCTGCATCTAGTAGCTCAGTTCGTCAAAAAGCAGTACAAACATAAAAGAGGGGTGGGTGCTGTGTCCGTCCATGGACTTTAGAGAAAAGGATTTTACGGTGAGTACAAAAATCCTATTTGCTCTTTCGTCCATGGACAGACACAGCGCCTTTATTCTTGACCCTAGGAACGTCCCCAAGCAGTGTTAAAAAAACGAGGGGTGGGAACAGCAAGCAAACAAACTTCCACCCAAAACAACCAAAGCTCCTCAACGGAGGAGTTGCAACCTTAAACGGCCACCTGCAAAACTTTGCGGCCGAAGCAAGCATCCTCAGATGCATACACATCAACCTTGTAAAACTTAGTGAAAGTGTGAACGGACGACGAGGCCGCCGCCTTACACACCTAGGAGACAGGCGCTTGAGGTCGGAAAGCCCAGGAGGAACCTATTGCCCTGGTTGAATGCGCCGTGACAGGAAAGGGAGGCGCCCGCCCTTTTAGGGCATAAGCTTGAATCACGATCTGTCTGATCCATCGAGAAATGGTGGCCGACGAGACCGCCAGGCCCTTCTTCGGACCAGTCACCGACAGAAAAACAAACAGTGAGTGTGACTTCCAAAATGGAGCCGTAGCAGACAGATACACCCGCAGAGCTTGGACCACGTCCAAGGAATGCAAAGCAACCTCTTTGGGGTGTGACGGTCGAGGACACAAGGATGGAAGCACAATGTTCTCATTTAGATGAAAAGCCGAAACAACCGTCGGAAGAAATGAAGGCTGCGGGCGTAGCACCGCTTTATCCTTGCTGAGGATCAAGTATGGAGACTTGCAAGACAAGGCCGCCAACTCGGAAACCCTCCTGACTGATGTAATGGCCACCAAAAAGGCAACCTTCTGAGGAGTGTGTCAAAAGGGGAATCTCTCTGATGTTCTCAAACTGAGGTTTCTGAAGTACCGAGAGCACCAGATTCAAATCCCACAGAGGCAGCGGTGGAAGAACCGGAGGGGCCACATGTCGAACCCCTTGCACAAATGTACTCACCAGTTAATGAGCCGCCAACGGTCGTTGAAAGAAGACAGCCAAGGCTGATATCTGCCCCTTAACAGTGCTTACGTTTTTGATCCACTCCACGCTGTAAAAACAGCAGGATCCTGGAAACTGAATATGTCCGTGGACGCCACTCCATCTCACACAGAGATGTAGGCCTTCCACGTGCGATGATAGATATTCCGAGAAGATGACTTCCGTGCCCTCAACATGGTGGAAATTACTGAATCCGACAGGCCTCGGTCCCTTAGTACCCGACTTTCAAAAGCCATGCCGTTAAAGCCAGCGACTGTAAAGCAAGATGAAGTATAGGACCTTGCGACAGAAGGTCCTCCTCGCATCGGCAGTCGCCAAGGAACATCTGCCACGAGGCGTACCAGGGACGCAGAGTCCAATCTGGGGCAATTACAATCACCGGAATCCTCTCGGTCGCCACTCTGCGAAGCAGACGAGGAAGAAGTTTTAGTTTAATAAAATTAGCCAATACTGTCCCCACGGAGCCACCAACGCGTCTGTTGCGTCCGCCAAGGAATCCTTGGACCTGGCCACAAACCTCAATACCTTCGGATTGTGTCGAGAAGCCAGGAGATCCACATCTGGCGTGCCCCATCTCAGGCAAAGGAGTCGAAACACATCCGGGTGTAGCGACCATTCTCCTTGGTCCAGAATCTGGCGACTTGGGTAGTCCGCTTGCCAGCTTTCTACGCCCAGAATGTATACGGTCGATAGAGCAGGCACGCTCCGCTCTGCCCACCGCAGGATGTGATCGACCTCCAATGCTACAGCCGAGCTTCTTGTTCCTCCTTGATGGTTGACATACACCACCGCCGTGGCGTTGTCCGACTGGATCCTGACTGGACGTCCCTGCAGCCTCTGTGACCATATGGAGAGGCACTGCCTGATCGCCCGAAGTTCCAGCACATTGATTGGGAGGCGGGATTCTTCCTGCGTCCAGCGACCCTGTGTCGACGGTACGCCCCAAATTCCCCCCCCAACCGGTCAGGCTGGCATCCGTCGTGATCACCGTCCAGTGAAAGGGAAGGAACGACTTCCCGGACTGAAGGGCCGGAGATCTCAGCCACCATACCAGGGAATAATAGGAAATGTTTGGGACTTGGACTTTTTAGGCACAGTAATACAAAAATGTATAAAAAAGTATAAATTTATTAAACATATGTTTAATAAATTTATACTTTTTAAATAAATTTTTGTATTACTGTGCCTAAAAAGTCCAAGTCCCAAAAATGTCCTATTATTCAAATATTTCAGGATGTGGCACTCTATGTTATCCACAGATACCACTCTGTGCTGTGATAAAACACTCTTCACATTGTATACCATACCAGGGAAGTCCTGACTAGCTGGCTGACCCGGATTTGACAATCCAGGGACAACGGAGATTTGGCCCATTTGGACAGGATCTACTTTTGCAAGACTCAAGTGTGGAATTGAGCATACGGCACCGCCTCGAAAGTGGCTACCATGAGACCCAGGACTCGCATGCAAAAGCGCAGCGACGACCACCTGCGGGATGCCAACAGCTTCACCGCAGTCTGAAGAGTCTGCAACTTTTCCAAAGGGAGAAAAACTCTCGCCTCTGAGGAGTCCAGAATCAAGCCCAGGTATTCCAGGCGCTGAGTCGGCACCAACACCGACTTCTGGAGGTTCAGTACCCAACCAAACTCGAAGTGTCTGACTGGCTATAGCCACATCCTCATCTAATTCTGAGTGTGAAGCTGCTCTCAGAAGGAGGTTGTCCACGATAGCGATTCCTCGCTGTCTCAGCAGAGCCAGAATCGGGGCGAGCACCTTGGTGAAAACCCTCGGTGCCGACACCAGGCCAAAAAGGGAGAGCTACAAATTGGTAGCGATCGTCCCTGACTGCAAAGCGCAGAAATCGCTGATGCCTGACGTATATGGGGACATGCAAGTATGCGTCCTTGATGTCCAAGGACGCCAGAAAATCCCCCGGATGGAGTGCAGCGACCACAGAGCGAACTGATTCCATCCTGAACCTTCGTACTTTTACAAAGGTGTTGAGGGCCTTCAGATCCAGGATTGGACGGACCCCGTCCTTTTTTGGGACTACAACAGATTGGAGTAGAATCCATGAAACATTTCCGGCAGCGGCACAGGTACTATTACCCCGCGCATCGGCAGGTCCTGCACTGCCCCAAACAGGGCGTTCCGACGAGCCGGAAGAAGATTAAGGTCTGAGGGAAAAAATCTGTTTGGTGGACAAGAAAGAAATTCCATCTTGTACCCTGATGAAACCACTTCGCAAACCCATTAGTCGGAAAGCAGGGAGGCCCACCGAGCTGCAAACACAAAGGTGACCCCCCCACCCGAGAGTCGGGTGGGGGCAAACCTTCATGCTGTTGCAGATTTGTTTGCAGGCTTGTTTTGGCTTGCGAAACCAGGGACGCTATTGTCCCTCAGCTGGCCCCTTGTCGGCCTGGGAACGCTTACCTGCGGGCCCGGGCTGACAGAAAAAACACTTCCGAGCGGAAAAGGAGGGCCCTGGCCTACAGCGTGCCCCTTACCTTTTTTGGATTGTGGGAGCAGCGTGCTCTTACCCCCAGTGACATTTTTAATGTCATCCAGCGAGGCTCTAAATAGCCTCTCTCCCTCGAACGGCAAATCCGCCAGAGCCTTCTTTAAAGTCTGGTCTGCGGACCAGCATTTTAGCCAAATCAGGCGACGTAGCACCACAACAGATGCTGAGGCTCTGGAAAGCAAGGGAGCTGTCTTTAAGGCCGCATCGCAGACATACTTAAGGCCATGAACCAACTGGTCGGCCAGTTAAACGCAGACCGGGAAAGCCTGTTGCTCTACCAACTCGTGGCGCAACAATTTTGCCCATTCTGTAAGTGTGACACCAGGGCCGTGGCCAACACTGGCCGCAATGCTGACCATAACCGTGAACATGGACCGGGCCACTGCCTCGGCCCTCCTGTCTGCAGGATCCTCAAAGGCAGGGGTCCCCTCTACCGGAATCATGGTTACCTTGTTGAACCTGGATACCGGGGGGTCCACAATCAGGGGAGATGTCCATTTTTTAAGGAGACTCTCCTCAAAGGGGTAACGGACCGCCCTACGTTTTGGGACCGAAAAGGCCCTCTGCGGACATTCCCATTCTTTGTATATAAACTTGGCAAAATAAGTTAGGTAGGGAAACACCTTAGCAGTGCGGGCCGGCTTGTGGGACCCAAAAGGGGCCGACACCTCAGTAGATGCCCCCGCCGTATCCTCCAATTTTAGGGTCTCCCGCAGCGGGGATCAGTGCTCCAACAAGCACCTTTTCCTGCGCTGACCTGGACACGGAGTCTTCCCCACTGTCCGAATGGTCCTGGTTCGCATCCTCTGACACGTTAGAACAGGGGCCGTGTGCCACAAGCCAGGCTCGAGTCTGAATCAGAGCTTTCCCCAGAAGATGGTGGGGGTTTTTTTACCCCCCTTGCGCCCGCACACCGCTTCCACCCTGGCAACAAAGGACTCCAGGACCGCCGACAAAGCGTACATAGGCACCGCAGGTGCCTCGGTTGCTATCACAGGGATGTCTGGGGAAGAAGCGCCAGCTTCTGATGCCATGCTGACCCACACTCGCCTGACAGACACTTAGGGACTAAAGGCAAGGTACACAAAAGGTCCACCCTCCTAGCTGCTACAGTCCGAGGGGCCCCCCCAGATGACTCACCACCCTGACCCAGGTACTGCACAGCACTGCGGTCCGCTCTCTCTCCTGCACTGCCTGTGCCTGAGGGGTTTTGTGCTGTTCGGGCCATTCAGAAATACATTTCCAACGCTAGAGGCCAAAACTAAGCTGGGGCTACAACAAAAATAAGGCCACCGGCCGCCTCAGGAAAAAGAGCCCGAGCTTTGAGAAAATGGCCGCCAGCGGCTTCAGCATTAGAACTAGCGCGGCTACAAGAAAGGGGCACCGGCTCCGCCAAAATGGCCGCCGGTCATTTCTGAGGTAAAAGAAAACCGGCAGCGGAGGCCCACCACAGGGCAGACCAGACAAAACCCCACAACGAGAGCGGACCCTGGACACCCAGCGCATCCCCCAGCCAGGACCCAGAGCCCCCCCCGGAGGACCCCCAGTCAGGTACACAGCAGGCCCAGCCACCACAGATGCATGGGGAGGAGGGAAGGTACAGGGAGAGAAGGAGAGAGACACCCCCTAGTCGACCTCCCCAGGAATGCCCAGCTGTTCCATCCTGCCTTAACAGGTGGAACCCTACTTACCCGTCCTGCGGGGACTGCTGGACGCATTCCGGACAGACCCATCACCCGAGCAGTACGGAGTGGCTGTCGGCCACGGCCCACTGTGACTCGGACAGCAGTAGCCCGGTCATATGTTTTTCCCCCGGAGCATATAGCTCACCGGCCACCCCTGGAGCAAACGGGGTATGTTGTGGCCGACCCAGCGCGTAGCTAAAAGGTCTGCTCACGCTCGATGGCCGGACTGGGGAGACAAGGATCTATATTATCCAGCCTGTCACCCAGCTGGCAGTCGATAGATCTCAGGATCAAAAAAAGTAGAAAAAAGCAAAAATAAATAAAAAATCTCCAGGACCAATGGTCCCAACCAGGAGCCAGGTCCTTCTATGCTAGGCAGAAAAAAACTGAGCTGCTAGATGCAGTGAGGAGTTATAGCCAGAGGGACCGCCCCCTGGGCGGTACTGTTCATCTTTGCTGTTGGTACATGTTTTAACTGTTTAACATGTCTGCCTAGTCCTCTCCTGATAGACAGCATATAACCCCTAAGGTCAAGAATAAAGGAGCTGTGTCCGTCCATGGACGAAAGAGAAAAGGTATTTTTGCCCCATTTAAACATTTACCACATAAAAGCTATAAAACCAGCATAACTTGTTCTCGCAAATGACATTCACAAACATATTACCTGTACCCACATAAGCAGCATTCATGAAACACTATTTGTTATATCAAATACGAATATAATTATTAGAGATTGATCTTATACTATAATACATCTTCTGTTAAAGAGTAACCTGGTATTCTGAGATTGTGAAGTCTGAGTCTGTAATTTTGCAGGTCAAATATTCTTAACTCAGCCTATCAAGTTGATCTGCAATCCTTTTATGCACACCTCTTAAATCAGTCATGCCTAAGCAGCATTACTACTGCAGTTTACAGGAAGTATTCCATGCAAAGAGATGTATAAATAAAAAGGTAGTCAGGTTAAACAATGAATGACACCTTGTCAATACGAAGCCTTCTAAGAGTACACAATCTGCAATGTGAAAAGCATTCAACCTTGATGCTAGTCAAGTGACATTTCATAGATAACATTGGGATTGGATGATCTTATACAGTGACTGAATTTTCCCTTCAATGATCAGAAGTGTATAAACTTACATGCAAGTGTTATTTGAAGCATCTTCTGGACAGTATCCAAAGCAGTAACAATTTAGGAAGGGTAGAGTGTCTTCTGGAGCTAATGTCACCCCATTTTCCAGCTTCTTAAGGTCAGAGTTTGATTTTGTTCCAGTCCTATGTGGAAAAATGTCCAAATTCTGACCTATGGGGGGAAAAAAATGGTGGGTAAAAAAAAAAAAAATTCTACTTAACCCACATGTGCAATGTAGACATTTCATAAATAAAAGTTCTGTGCCAAAGTCAACGATATTGTACACATACTACATTTTCCAATAACACAACAGATTCAATCATCAACTGAACTAATGTACAAGAAATCATCTTCCACCAATTGCCATATGATTACCATCAATTTACAAACAGTACAGACCCTGTATCCCTGGTGCAGTGTTTACATTGGTTAAATTCTGGAGGATCATTAGGGTCAACGTTTTGGAGCGATAACATTGAGGTGGGGGGTTAGGTTAATTGCTGGGTTGTTGATTGTTAAATGGTTTGTTCACATAATAAATATCTATGCAGGTAAGGGGTGTCTATAGATTAAAAAAAAAAAAAAAACTGTGCAGCTCTGACTAAAATTTAATACTGCTCTTGCTATAGGTGTAGGCCTCCCAAATCCTGACTGGATACTCCCAGGACTTTGCTCAGTGAGGCCTAATCATCACAGCTGGTGAGCTTTTTCTCTCTCATTCAAACCCTTCACATGCTCCCTCTCCCCCGATGCAGTTTCTCTGAGCTTAGCGTTTGAGCGCTCACTCGTGTTATAGAGGTGGTGAGCAGTAATGACTAGGCCTTACTTAGTAACATCTTAGCAATGTCCCAGGCATATTCCAGTCAGGCTTCAGGAGGGTATACACCTATAGCAAGGGCATTCAATTTCAATTCAACTTTAGTCAAAGCTGCATAGTTTGTTTTTATCTACAGAAACCCCTTACCTGCACACACATGCAAGATAATGGCAATGCAACCCAATCATGCAATCAGGGCCGGCAAGGGCTCTCTGTTTCCACTCGCCATGCCCAATTTGCTGTCTTTACCCCACAATACAAGAGTCCCCTTATCTGCATGAAGTAGAACCAAACTCCAAGAAATATTTACCTCCACCTGCCAGTGATGTGACAGTTACATCCCTCACCAGTCATTGTCATCTCCCTGGCCACTTCCAGGCTGCTAGATTTTCAGCCTCTTGATTGGCCAGTGAGGGAATGATGTAATGTTGCACACACAGTCATTTCAGCCAGAGCGTCAGGAATGCATGCTGAGCTGTGCAGGCACACCTCAGTGTACATTCAATAGAGGACTGCAAGCAGGCAAGTGTTTTGTATTGCAAAATACAGCATGTCTCTTCTGCAAGAGCTGCCTGTTTGCAGTGTTTGACTATCACAGCCCCATTCCCATTTAATTTTCTCGGAGCTGGGCACCTCTGCATTAAAATCAGGAAATAAAAGGCTGTACGGTTTTCTATATTATATTTATTTCCAACATAAAAATCCAGCTAGAGCACTTGTTTACCTGCACTTTATCTGAAAATAGAGCCCCTGAAATTTGAGCTGAAAATCCTTTAAGTGCAGGAGGAGTTAAAGCACTGTAGGTTTGTTTCCCCCATAGTTTAAGGTTGAAAATCTAAATTTATTGGTGAAGACAATATTATAGTACAAGTATTCGTTTATTGATAAATATTTCGGCAGTTAAATTGAACAGTTACCAAGAAAGTAAAAATTTGAAAGTAAATTTTATTCTCTGAATTCTTGAAGATGTCCTTAGGGGAACGTCTCACTATGGCAGGTGAGCAGACGTTAAGGGGTAGTTGGCGAATGACCCCTAAGGTCATTACTGAACATGCGTGGGATTTCGCTGCCAAATTGCCGATGACAGTTACGCATCATGCATGCACTGGTCCTGTAAATGGAACACTTGAGCTGCCCTGGTGTGTGATGTCAGCAACTGGTGACAAGATCCTGTGCATGCGCAGCAGGGACCCTAGACAGTTGTTCTCAACCTCAGTCCTCAAGTACCTCCAACCGGCCAGGTTTGCAGGTTTTCCTTCATCTTGCACAGGTGCTTTAAATCAGACTCAATGTCTTAGTATTTTGACAGCTATTTTCTCTGAGAGAAATTCCCAAAACATGACCTGTTGGGGGTACCTGAGGACTGAGCTTAAGAACTACTGACCTAAGAGACTGGATACTACCACACAAGTGTGGGTTCTCGCCACCATATTGCAGACAGACGTGCTGAAAACAGTGCCTGCATGGGAGTAGCAGTAAACTGATAGATGCAAGGCTAGATTTTCAAATAAAGCATTTGTATCATAAACTGCATGAGTGCACTAAAAGATACTGTATAGGTTTGCTGCTGCTGAACGGTAGGGTGCCAGCAACACCGGTCCAGCAACAGCCTCCATATTCTCTAATCCTCATGCCTGCAAGCCCCCTTCCCACACTAGGCCTCTGCAGCCACACCCATCCCTCCCCTAGAGTTCATCAACTCCCTATCCCCTGAAACCCACACCTCCATTCCTATGCTGCCACCACCAGATCACTGCATACACACCAGTATGTTGCCTCTCCCAGCTATCACCCCTCACACTCACCACTTATCCTGCCACCACACCAACCCATTTGTTCTCAGTACCGCACCTGCCATCACCCCAACCCGTGCTCTTAACAGCATACCTGCCTCCATTGCCAACCTTGCCCATTCTGCAAAAAGCACACTTTTGCTTGTATTATGAAAAAAAAAAAAAAAAGTGTGGAAAACACTTTCATTCTCTAGTTTTATGTAGAGACTAGAAACAAAATGAACTTAAGACTCAAATCCCTTTGGCAGTTAGAGGAGAATATGCAGGCAGGTTTTCCAGACACTCAACAAATCCATTTTAAGATATTCCTTTTTCCTGCTGCAAGCATTTACTCAGAGTGTTTCATTTGGAAATTAAACACAGAAACCAGGCCCTGGTTGCAAGTCTTATGCCAGGCGCTGAGCATGTGAGGAGACGACCTGCAGGCAGAAGTAGTCTCTAAACACCATAACCACATCCATGGAACACAAGATAAAATCCACTGCGCTTGATTTACTGTTTCACCAGCAGCAGACTTTAAAAAAAATAAACATTAAGTTTTGCAAAAAATGCTCTAAATGCCAAGTTGAAAAATAAGGTCCTATTAGAAATGGCTTGAAGTGTGGTTTGAAGTCTGCCTCAGTCCTCCACAAATCTTGTCTTGGGTTTGAAAATATAACATCACATGTCAAACATGTATAAATGTCTAATAATTAACTCATGTTATTTACTTTGTAAATATTTTTTTTTTAGTAACAGTTTTGCAAATAACCCATACGAGTCAAATGGCTGAACTTTGATCAAATTGTCAGTTTAGATCAGGTAAAAAAAGCCAGATCCCATACAAACACAAAATCACACATAAAAATAATGGGCAACAATTAAAACACATTATATTTGTGGGGAAAGGAAAACAAATGTGTTGGGCCTCACTCAGAAGATCTAAATGATGTCCAAAATACAAGCAAAGGACAAGACTGGTCACTGATATTGCTTGTGGTCTCCCTGCAGCTGATATTTTCACTATTCCTGATTATTCGTTTTCCACACCACTTCTGTGTGGAGGCCATTTTGGTGGAGTAGCCGTCCTTGCTTTCTCATGTGAAAGATGACCCTTAATTGGCGATTTAATATTCAAAATCAACAGGAGAGGATTAGAAAGCACAGATCCAAAGAATGGGTGAATGCCTGTCTACAGGTCTTCAGGTACAGCTTGCACTCCAGCAAACACAAACAACAGTAGTGACCATTATCGAATCTCACTGCAAATCTTATGTGACTAGTCAGAGGCAGCAGTACTTTAAAAAAAATAAAATGTATGTAGTATAAATTTAAAGGTTTTGGGTACAGTGGAGAGGAATCAATTTCTGTCAAGTTTTTATTGCTGTCTGTACCTCCATTGGGCTTTATGTACACAGCCTACCATGACCTTCGGAAAACGCAAAATCGCGCTTGCGGTCAAAGCGTTCCTATCCAGAACGCGATTATTCCACGTTCAGGAGAGGGAGATTGAGGGAGGTTGAAGCTCCCCTAAATGCAGCAGCTCCTAAACTCTGGTAAAAGCCTTTGTGTACATTGACAGTCTTTTATGGAGTTAAGTTTAGGGGCTTTGGCAAAAAAAAAAAAAAAAAAAAAATGGCAAAAGCTCCTAAACTCAAGTTTAGGAGCTGTAGTTTACATGGAGCCTTAGGGAGATGCACCCTCACACATTTAGACGATTTATGGTCATCACTAAAATTGAAAATCAAAATCTAAATTTTGGGTTGTCATCAGAACAGGAATAGGAGGGAAAATCTTCCACCTGGTGAGAACCAGCAATTACCCCACCTTGGATGAATTTCTTCTCACTTCCTGTTTTGGCTATGGTGAAGGAATTGAAATCATCCCAATGGAACACAAATGGCTAAAAATACTCAAAAGGTGGAAGAACTCTTCCCAACTACTCAAATTTTAAGGCACAGGAGTGTCCACACGCAAGAAGGGAGTTGAAAAATAAAAAACAAAAAAATGACAGACCCCTGCATCAACACAACAATGTGGATGCAGGGATCTCCCCAGCTGCGCTTTTGTGTTCTTACAGAGGGGACTTCCAAAGATAGTAGGCAAGAGAATATCCTAAATGTTCTCAAAGGGAGGCCTCTAGAGAACTAAATGGATCAAGGCATTACATCTATCTATATGCAAGGGATATATAACTAAAGAGTTCTTGGGTAAGGTATGTATTTTTGCTGATGGTACAAAGGTGTGTAATAGAGTGGATGTCCCTGGAGGTGTCCAACATGAAACATGATTTGGCATTGCTGGAAGATTGGTCAAAAAAACTGCAGAAACTGAGATTCAGTATTTCTAAATGAAAAATAACATACCTAGGGAAAAATAATCCCTTGACAGAGTACAGTATTGGGGGTACCATGTTGACCAGCGCCACAGAGGAAAAAGATTTGGGGGTACCAATCCCACGATTGCAAAACAAGCAAATAGTGTGACCAGTGTGAAAAGCGAATAGAATACTAGGATGCATCACTAGAGGAATCGCTAGTCTTGATTCCTCTATATAGATCTTTAGTGAGATCCCATTTATAAAACTAGGTTGTCACTTACAAAAAGACATTGATCAGATAGAATGAGTCCATAGACGGGTAACAAATTTCTTAAAAGTTTTGGGGGGATAAAACATATCAAGAGTGACTTCAGAAACTTAAAATGTACAGTCTGGAGGAAAGAAGGGAAAAGGGACACATGATGGAAACCTTTAAATACATCAAGAGTCAGTCCATCAGAGGCATCCAGTCAGGCCAATGTCAACACAAAATTGCGGCTTACGCTGAAGACTTTATTTTACATTACCGAGCCCCTCACCTCTTAACCCTCCCTGTTACAGGAGCTGAAGCGCTACGGCACCATGTCTAATTTTAAGGTAAACTTACAAATATCAGAGGCCTTAAGTGTTTCCTTGTCAGATACTACAATTTCTAACCTACGCCCCCTTCTTCCCGTTCAAATGGGCTGCCCGCTCAATCCAATACTTAGGAACAAAAATCTCTGCAAACTTACAAGACATTGTTGCCCTCAACTTCCAGCCCCTTTTACCTACGCTCTCGGCCGATCTTGGGAGGTGGGACTCTCTGGCCCTTTCCTGGTTCAGCCGTTGCAATGTACTAAAAATGAATGCAATGCCCAGACTTCTGTATTTATTGCAGGCGCTGCCTGTCAAGATACCTCAGACATTCTATCACGCCGTACGTTCCATATTCATCAGATTCATATGGCGTGTTAAACATCCGCGTCTCGGCAGAGCACTCCTACTATGACCAAAGATTAAAGGCGGTCTTGGATTTCCAGACCCAGCACTATACTGAGGCACATATGACCAGGGTCGTGGACTGGTGGCATCACAGTGATTTGAAGCTCTGGGTGTCGCTGGAAGAGAAAGCAACCAGGGCCCTCCTGGCGGGTCTTCCGTGGGCAGGGAATACTCCTACCACCCACCTGACTACTCACCCACTGATTGGGCCAACTCTTATGGAGCTGAAAAGGTTTTTCCGTTTAGCCTCATTGCAAAATTTTCCATCCCCACTGACGCCACTTATTGGTCATCCGGATTTTGTACCTGGCCTTACCGATCCGTCCTCTCTTTCGCAAGCCCCACAGGGACTCATGAGGGCCTCCTCATTCTTGCGTTCCACCGGTTGGCTCACTATGGAGAACTTGCTTTCAGGTCAGGTCCCACTTTCATTAGACCGCTGGAGGATCAACCAACTATCTCACTTTCTCAGCTCACTGCCCAAACCAGCCCACTTCGTCAGAAATCTCCACTCTTGAGAAACTCTGCTTGGGGGAGGGACCGATCCGGAGGTCCTCATCTACCTCTTACAAATCCTTGTTAGACCTTCACGCCACTGAAGACCCCCCATTCTTAGCAAAATGGGAGAGAGACTTGCAAGTCACCTTCACAGAACCCCAAAAAGACTGCATACTCTTTCGCACAGAAATATTCTATGCAGCAAATATCAAGAGACCGCCTATAAAATAGTGACACGCTGGTACAGAACTCCTGTGCTGGCTAAGATATTCCCTCTACAAACTGACCGATGTTGGTATTGCGGCCTACACCCAGGCCCCCTATTGCATATTTTTTGGTACTGCCCTATGCTCCAAACTTTTTGGCAGCCGGTACTTAAGATCATACAGAAACTCAGACATTTCACTTCAGGATCACCCAGCTGCGGTTCTCCTTAACCTTACTCCCCTATCAAGGAAATGTTACCATAAATCCCTCCTCAAGCATCTCCTTAATGCTGCTCGGGCCAGCATCACACGTCTTTGGAAGCAACAGTCTGCACCAACGGTAGCCCAATGGTTCGCAAGAGTGAAGGACATTGAGCAAATGGAAGATCTGACCTCTACGCTGCGGGATAAGTCGGAGGAACATAAGTTTAAATGGATTCACTAGAACCTCTTTCGCTTCTCTGACGAATTCCCCCAATATATGGCAGGATCCACCGTTTAGGATCCCCATTGCGAGTACAGCGTTACCGATCTGGGCTCCCTGGGGGTAATTGCCCCTTCCCCCCTCCCTTGTGTGTTTTTTTTCTCCTCTCTCTCTCCCCTATCTCTCCTCCATCTTTCCCTTTTCTACTTTTTTCAATAAAAAAACAAAACAAAATGTGATGAGCACAGATGTTTATGTTTACCCCATTTTAGACTTCAGCGATTGGTATGACTGCCTGAATAGTGACCTTTACTCACACGCAACTGTTTTGTACGATTAGAATACTTAATATGCTCATTACAATTTATATGTAATGCGAAGTTGTCTTTATGTTTGTATCTGTATCTTATCATTAAATAAAAATACATCGAGGGTGAAAGGTTCAAAAGGGCAAGATATTCAATTTGAAACCAAGGTCAAGAACACGGGGACATGACCTCAAACTAACGGGAGAAAAGTTTAAAACTAATCTTAGAAAGCATTATTTTAGTGATAGAGTAGTTGATACTTGGAATAGACTTCCATCAGAGGTAGCGAGACAGTCAACAGTAGGTGGATACAAACATGCTTGGGACAAACATAGATCTATACTTAGACAAAAAAAGTTGTAAAAAAAAAAAAGAAAAAAAAAAGGCAGACTAACCACTTAGTTTCTGATGTCACTTTTCTATATTCCCATGTTAAAATTCAAGTCCCAAGGCATCAACGGGGGGGGGGGGGGGGGAGATCAGAGGATGAAGTCCTTGAATAAAAAACGTGAATCATGTGGTTTGTGGCCAAGGAACACTGAAAAAAAAAAAGGGCAGAAACGTAACCCTTAATGGTACTCAAGGCAAGTTCTTGTTCAATGCCCCGCTGGAGAAAAGCCAACACCGGAGCGCCACTGAGAAGGAATGTGGATGGACACCCAGATGCCTGCATTAAGCAAAGCCTTCCAGGTGCGATGATATATAATGCGAGACAAATACTTGTGCGCCATTAAAATTGGAGATCACCGAATCGGACAAACCCGTCCCTCAAAACCTGGCTTTCAATAGCCATGTGGTCAAAGCCAGAGACTAAAGCAGGGTGGTAAACTGGAACCTGGGATAGGAGACCCTACCAATGAGGCTACAGTCAGGGAGCGTCTGACCATCAGCACCACGTCGGCGTACTACGGATGACAAGGCCACCACAAAGACCAGAATCCCCTTTGCCTCTTATCCTGCGTAGTAGGCAAGAGAGCAGTTGGAGAGGAGTGAACGTGTAAAATGAGTCAATAAGCCAGGTGGATCTGCACAATGCCAGAAGAGCCACGTTGGGGGTCCTGGTACCACTACCCCTGATCCAGTGCCTGATGACACAGGTGAGCCACCTGCAAATACATTTAAGTTTTCATAGTTGTAAATGAGACACATATTTTTCAATATTTGTATACAAGGTATTACTTCGAACAAGATCATATACACAACAGAAAATACATATTAGATAAAAACAGATTAAAGCCCTCTAAAATGTAACAACTCATTTGGGGCAAAGTTTATACAAATAGCCATAGCTAAACTAAAAATATCCCACACTCCAGCCTTGATCCTTGCCAAGGATGTAAGCCAACATAACCTGCCACTGGAGACAAATTATCGTTTCACGGCTAGACAATGTATAGACAAGCAAAATAGAGATCAATAAAGCCTTAAGAGTCAGATTTTTTTTCATACTCTAAGAAACAAACCACACAAGCATGCTAATGACCTTATAAAATAAATGTCAGCTAATAATTTACATATGCATGGAAAGGCTAAAAGTACGGCTCCAGCAATAACTAATTAACAAAATGTTGAAATTTGAGTGCATCTCTAATAAAAATAAGAACTAGAGATTCACACCAATAATGATATTTACTTTGGAGAATTTATATAGGTTTTAACACCTAAAATCTTTAAACACATAGGTCAGAATTACCCAGAATTAGGCCAATGCATTTTTCTAGAAAAAATAGAACATAATGACAAAAGGAAGCAAAGTAAAAAGATGAAGAAAGATCAAAAGATTGAGTCAAAAAGAAAACCTCACAAAGCATGAGCACGTGACATGGAATTCTAGCATGGGACTTGTCGCCACATGTGTTTTTTTTTTTTAATACGTTTATTGCTTGAGTAGTCACAAAGAAGTCTGAGGTCTTGGCAATGTGTACTGAATCCACCCTTTTCAAACAGTTGCTTTAGTGTTGCTTTCTCACATCTCACATTCTCCCTCGATACTGACTGTCCAGATGGGGCAAGACCAGGGTTGACCATACTGAAAGATGGACTATATGATCCTATGCTCAAGGACCAGGCTACTTAGGTTATATTATAGAGTGGTAAAGAGAACTTCAGTATGGCAGAAAGCATTCATAATTGTTAACAAGTGGGAAGACTGAAAAAAGTGTGCAGTTTCAATCCAGTTGGGTCACGCAGGACAGCACTATAGAGAACAGACAAATATCTGGTCGGTAAATACTCTTCCATAAAGGCCAGATTTGTGGATAGAATCTCTCACCTGAACTGTGGCTCTCTGCAGCTCCTCCAGAGCTGCAGAGAGCCACCATGGGCCTCTTTGGCTGCTTCTCTGATCAATGCTCTCCTTTCCTGGCTTGTCAGTTTAGGTAGACAGCCATGTCTTGGTAGGTTTGCAGTTGTGTCACTCTTTCCATATCGAATGAGATGTTCAAAGCTTTGGCTATTTTTTTATAACCCAACCTTGCTTTAAACTTCTCCACAACTTTATCCCAGACCTGTCTGTTGTGTTCCTTGGCCTTAGTGAATTTGTTCACTAAGGTTCTCCAACAAACCTCTGAGGGGTTCATAGAACGGCTGTAATTATACAGAGATTAACCACCTAAGCACCAATACGGACTATAATGACCAGAGGTGATTTCACAATTTGGCACTGCGCTGCTTTAACCGGAAATTGTGCGGACATTCAATGTTGTACCCAAACGAAATTTGCGTCCTTTTCTTCCCACAAATAGAGCTTTCTTTTAATGGTATTTATATTGCAAAAAAAAAAGAAAAAAATCGCAGAGGCAATCAAACGGAAAAAGACTGAAAATTTTGAAAAAAAATTATATTTTCTACTTTTTGTTATAAGAAAAATCAAAAAAACTAAATTCCAGTCATACATTTAGGCCAAAATGTATTCAGCCACATGTCTTTAGTATATAAAAAAAAAATGTCAATAAGCATATATTTATTGGTTTGCGCAAAAGTTATAGCGTCTACAACTAGGGTACATTTTCTGGAATTTACACAGCTTTTAATTTATGACTGCCTATCTCATTTCTTGAGGTGCTAAAATGGCAGGGCAGTACAAACCCCCCCCCCCCCAAATGACCCCATTTTGAAAAGTAGACACCCCAAGGAAATTGCTGAGAGGCATGTTGAGCCCATTGAAAAAAAATGTTTTGTCCCAAGTGATTGAATAATGACAAAAAAATAAAAATACAAAAAGTTGTCACCAAATGATATATTGCTCACACATGCCATGGTTATATGTGGAATTGCACCTCAAAATACATTCTGCTGCTTCTCCTGAGTACGGGGATACCACATGTGTGGGACTTTTTAGGAGCCTAGCCGCGTACAGGACCCCAAAAACCAAGCACCGCCTTCAAGATTTCTAAGGGCATACATTTTTGATTTCACTCCTCACTACCTTTTACAGTTTTGAAGGCCATAAAATGCCAAGATAGCAAAAACCCCCCACAAATTACCCCATTTTGGAAAGTAGACACCCCAAGCTATTTGCTGAGAGGCATGGTGAGTATTTTACAGCTCTCATTTGTTTTTGAAAATGAAGAAAGAAAAATGTATTTCTTTTTTTTCTTTTTTCAATTTTCAAAACTGTGACAAAAAGCGAGATCTGCAAAATACTCAACATACCTCTCAGCAAATAGCTTGGGGTGTCTACTTTCCAAAATAAGGGTCATTTGGGGGGGGTTTGTGCCTTCTGGGCATTCCATGGCCTCCGAAACTGTGATAGGCAGTGAGGAGTGAAATCAAAAATTTACACCCTTAGAAATCCTGAAGGGAGTGCTTGGTTTTCGGGGTCCTGTACACGGCTAGGCTCCCAAAATGTCTCACATGTGGTATCCCCGTACTCAGGAGAAGCAACAGAATGTATTTTGGGGTGCAATTCCACATATAACCATGGCATGTTTGAGCAATATATCATTTAGTGACAACTTTTAGTCATTTTTTTTTTTGTCATTAATCACTTGGGACAAAAAAATAAATAAATAATATTCAATGGGCTCAACATGCCTCTCAGCAAATAGCTTGGGGTGTCTACTTTCCAAAATGTGGTCATTTGGGGGGGGTTGAACTGTCCTGGCATTTTATGCACAACATTAGGAAGCTTATGCCACACATCATCCACTCTTCTAACCACTTGAAGACAAAGCCCTTTCTGACACTTTGTTTACATTAAAAAATATATTTTTATTTTATTTTGCAAGAAAATTACGTTGAACCCCCAAACATTATAAAAAAATTTAAAGCAAAGGCGCTACAGATTAAAATAGTGGGTGTTGCATTTTTTTTCCCACACAGTATTTGCGCAGCGATTTTTCAAACGCATTTTTTGGGGAAAAAACACACTTTTTTATTTTTAATGCACCAAAACACACTATATTGCCCAGATGTTTGAGGAAATAAAAAAGATGATCTTAGGCCGAGTACATGGATATGTCACCACGCTACTGAGGGAAGGGTGATTGTGTGTTTGCCGACCGGCGAATTCTATGCTCAAACAAACGCTGCTTGATGTAAGTGTTTTTAGCTGGTTTTTGGAATAAATTTTCTGTACATACTACTCTATGGTCTGTGTCCTCTTCTCACAACGGTTCCGGGGTCGGTGTCATATGATCAGGAGGAACGGAGGGAAGGGTGTGTGCTGTAGATGTCTCTTTGTCCATTCATTCAATCAAAGGCCGCGGCTGGGTCACAGCCGACTGTGTATCGGGGGCTTATTTGTGGTAAGCTGCCAATTCGTGTGGTGGAGGGCACTGTCGGTCTGTGTTATCACGTGGTGGTGCTGGCCTTCCAATTGTGTTTCTATCTTCATCTTTGGAGAGCCACTAGCTGGATATAGGACCCACGGCACACAGACTGCAACATCTCCCTTGAGACCTGCCAAAAGGCTGGGAATAGGATTATCATGTGTGGTTTTCACAAACCAGCCCCTGGACATTTGGATTCATTTAACTCCCAGAACATTGGTGTGAGATTTTTGCTCATATTTTAATCGATATAAAATGTATGGGTAATCCAATGTAAAGAAATCCCATTTCTTTATGGTAATTAACATAATTATATTGGTTTATATTCTTTATGCCCCTTATACATTGAGTATATTTGGGTAAGGTGCTATCCATCTATTTGGGCTATTGTTTGTTGTGGTGCGAGTGCCTGACACAACTCAGCCCCTGAACAATTTTTATTTGTTTCCACAATTATTCATTTTATTGGCGCAATTTTTTCTGTTTAAATGGATACCAAACCTGACATGCTTTAAAATTGCGCACAAACGCGCAGCGGCGACAAACTACATACATTTTTAAAAGCCTTTACAGGTTACCACATTAGATTTACAGAGGAGGTCTACTGCTAAAATTACTGCCCTCGATCTGACCTTCGCGGTGATACCTCACATGCATGGTGCAATTGCTGTTTACATATGACGCTAGACCGACGCTTGCGTTCGCCTTTGCGCAAGAGCAGGGGGGGACAGGGGTGCTTTTTTTTTATTATTATTTTAATATTTTTAAACTGCTCCTTCCATATATTTTTTTTTTTTCCCATTTTTATTGTTATCTCAGGGAATGTACATAATCCCCTATGATAGCAATAGGTAGTGACAGGTACTTTTTTTTTAAAAAAAATTGGGGGTTAGACCCTAGATCTTTCCTCTGCCCTCAAAGCATCTGACCACACCAAGATCGGTGTGATAAAATGCTTTCCCAATTGCGCTGTTTATATCCGGGGGGGGGGGGGGGACATTCCCTCCCACTGCTTGTAAAAGCAGTAAAGCAGTCTAGAGGCCAATTATCTGCTAGGATTGCTTTTACATGAAAGCCGGCCGCTGGCTGAAAAGAATGATACCAAGATGATACCTAAACCCGCAGGCATAATTCTGGTATAAACATTCAAAGTCCAGCAACATACCAGTACGTTGCTGGTCCTTGTTGGACATGTATTGTAATCTTTTTTTTCATGCAGCCTGTTGGCTGAACGAAAAAAAAATTGATCGGTGGGTATGCCCACCATTAGAATACCTCCCTTCATCCATCCACTTCTAATGATGGGCATACATGCACCATTTATATATGCCGAAGCATGGGGGCATCCTCACGCAAAAAAGTTATGCCGCGTACAGTCAGACTTTTCCACGGACAAGCCTCCGTCGGAATTTCGACCGTATGTACGCGGCATTAGGAGCAAAATCGCTCCTCCGCCCCCATGCTTCGGCATATATGCTCTTTTTTTTACGGTGGTGGTGAAATCACCTCCTACAGCACTGGAGTCACGGCTTTATGTATCGTGGGAGCAAACGCTGTTGCCGTCAAGATAAATAATTCCGCGCTGCAACTGAATGGCGTACCTGAAAACAAAAAATTACATACCTGAAAAGCAAGCATGATAATACATTGCAGAATAGAATACAGTAAAAAAGAGCAGAACAATAGAGAAGAGAGAGAGAGAGAGAGAGAGAGAGAGAGAATAAAACGACAACTATTTTTGTTTTTTTTACGTTTTTTTTTTAACAATTGTAATGGTTCGGGTCTCTCAAAATGCCATGGCATCTTGGGAGACCCTGTGTTAAGCCCTGTACACACGGTCGGACTTCCATCGGACTTTTCCGTGTTTTTTTGTCCGAACGGAGTTGGTCGGGAACATCCATAGCATACACACCACAGGACTTTTCTGCAAACTTTCTTAAAACTTCTTACAACATCACTTGTTTTTTCTGCTCTTTTCTGATCTTTACTGCCACCCTTTGGTCAACTTCTGCTATTGTTGGTTGATTTTAACATTGGTTGTTTTGTCCATCGGACTAAAGTCCTATGGTTTTCTGTACACACGGCAGGACTTTGCTCCATAGGACTTTTGTTGGGCAAAAGTTTGTCCGTTCGCAGACCCAACTTTTGTCCGATGAAAACAAAACCAAACTCAAAAAAGTTTGTCCGATGGAGCGTACACACGGTCGGATTGTTGGTCCAACTTGCTTAAAACGAAGTTTGTTGGGCAAAAGTCCGACCGTGTGTATGGGCCTTAAGTGTGTCCTGTTCTGTGCAATGCTGTACCCTACGCTAAAACTTCACTTTTGAGTGGAAGCGTTCAAAACATTTACCAATGCAAAGACCAGGATTGTCAGGACAGCGTGGACAAAAATAACGGGTGTCACGCCTAAATCCACGCTTGCTACAGACACGACATCTTTTTTGGGGGGGCTCGTTGGGTAGGGGTACTCGAGGACATACAGATAATGCCTCTCATGCAGCCGGCTTACTGCATTTGGTTGGGGATGGTGAGGTGCAGAACCGCCTGGATACAGGAGTTCTGTGACTATCTCATCCTGGAATATTAGGAGAGATAACGTCCCGCCTGAAGCTCTGTATAGCACGTGAGCGTTCAGCAAAGCCAATTGGAATAAGGATAGAGACACTTTTTTGTACCAGCGTCTCGCCTTACGGTCAATTAGATACGGCGCCAACACCTGGTCGTTGAGGTCCACCCCTCCCATATTTTGGTTATATTCGTGGACACAGAGGGGTTTCTCCACAACACCAGTCGCTGTACGAATTTGGACTGTCGTGTCTGCATTAAGGGAGGTAAGAAGGAAAACATTCTTATTATCCCTCCACTTCACAGTGAGCAAGTTATTACACTTCAAGCAGGCTCTCTCCCCCAGCCTAAGACGGGAATCTACAAGCCCCTGGGGAAAGCCCCGGCGATTAGGTCGCACGGTGCCACATGCTCCAATCTGATGATCAAACAAGTGACTAAACAGTGGCACGCTCGTGTAATAATTGTCCACATACAAGTGGTACCCCTTTCCGAATAAGGGTGACACCAAGTTCCACACCATCTTGCCAGCGCTCCCCATGTAATCTGGGCAGTTGACCGGCTCAACTTGACTATCTTTTCCCTCATAAACCGTAAAGCTCCATACATAGCCTGTTGCCCTGTCACACAACTTATAGAGCTTGACCCCGTATCTGGCACGCTTGCTGGGAAGGTACTGCTTGAAAGACAAGCGGCCAGAAAATTTAATCAGGGACTCATCAACGCAGACAACTTGATCGGGAATAAACAAGGCTGCAAAACGTTCGTTGAAGTGGTTTATGAGGGGCCGAATTTTGTAGAGCCGGTCGTATTCAGGGTCTCCACGTGGACGACAAAGTTCATTGTCGTTGAAATGCATGAACCGCAAGAACTGCTTGTATCGTTTCCTGGGCATGGAGGCAGAGAACACGGGCATGTGGTCAATTGGGTGCGTGGACCAATAAGCACGCAATGACGGGAATTTATGTGTGCCCATGTTGAGGGAAAGGCCCAGAAAGGTCTTAAATTCGGAAACCGTAATTGGTTTCCAATATTTGGCAATGGAAGGCAACTGGGGATTAGCGGCGATGAATTGACCAGCATTTAAATTACTCTGGTCCACTATAGATCTATAGAGATCTTCCGTGAAAAACAGCGAAAAAAAATCAATTGGCATAAAATCAGCTGTTTACACCTGAATACCGGGTTGGGCAGTGAATGGGGGAAGTACGGGTTCTGCAGAAGTGGTGGGGACCCAATCAGGATAGGCGAATTCTGCAGGAAGGGCACTATGGGCACGACGGGCCTGCCTTTGTCTTCTTCTTGGTGGCAGCGGGACACTACATGTGCTTGCCACCTCGCCAGCTTGAACTGCACTTATGGGACTCACCACGCGATACTGCAGTGCTGATGTACGCCCAGGCTGTACTAGGCCGCTGGTACTTGCCAATTCACCAGAAGGAATAGCGGCGCTAGTACTACTCTGCTCCATGATACGAGAGCCTTGCGGTTCTTGCTCCTCAACAACCTCAGAAGATCGGGAACGCCTGACCTTAGCAGGGACCTCATCTTCGTCGTCAGAGCTATCTGACATGGAGCCGCTGACTTCACTGTCTTCTACGGGAAGATATTCTGAGCCTGAGGCCTCGTACACACGACCTATTTTCTCGGCAAGAACCAGCAAGAAACTTGCTGGCAGAGAGGTCTTGCCGAGTAAATCGGTCGTGTGTACGCTGCTATCGGGTTTCTCGTCGAGAAAACCGACAAGAAACCTCGACGAGAAAATAGAGAACCTGCTCTCTATTTTCTCGTCGAGATTCTCCTCGGCATGTTTCTCGACGAGAAAAGTGAGTGTGTGTACACTTACCTGTCCTCCCGGAAGCCCGCGCATGTTCGAAATGAATTTGACGCATGCGCGGTAGCTTCTTAGGCATACGTAGGGTATACCAAGATGGCGGCGACGCCATCGAATGTGACGAGCGCATGCTCGACGTAGTCGATGACGTCACCGCGTACGCTCCTTTCAAAGAACCGCGGGTTCTTTGAAACGAGCGTGTGTACACTCGGCCGGGACAAGTTTGTCCAAGAATCTCGTCAAAAAAAACGACATGTTTTTTTCAACGATCATCTCGGCCGTGTGTACGAGGCCTGAATCTGACAGATGCGTGACCTCCTCTTCACTATCTGTCATGCTCAGAATCTCGCAGGCCTCTTTACTAGTGTACCTTCGATTTGCCATTTTGGGCTCTAAATTTAGGGGTACACTAGTAAGGTTCACAGGTAAAAAAGCACCTGTCAGCAAATGTTTCAAACGCTTCAAAAAAAACTGTTAGCGATCGCAGGGATCAAGACTGTCTCTGCAGTTATGTGTGTTGTGTTTGGCAAGTTACAGTGATCGATCGATACTGCACTTGGGTGGGCTGGGCGGAGGGGCTAAACGCAGGTGTTAGCAGGTATCAGGGCTGATCCCGCTAACACTGCGTTTTTGGGAACCCTAAACCGCTGGGGACGCTACTATAGATCTGATCAGATATTGATCTGTTCAGATACTATACCACTAAGGAAGGTGTATGCTTTGCGCGTGGGTGTTAACGTTACTGACACTAACCTAACGCTGCCTGGGGCTACGCAGACCCTCTCTGGCGCTAAAACCTAATTGATATCAGCCGCCGGGCGATCAAGGGGTTAAACCTTTATTGGGTTATATACAGCGGGTGCCCTGATGCTATAAAAAGAAAACTAACCAACCAGCGTCACCCGTAAAACTTATATGGTGATCACTGGTGAAAGGGTTAACTAGGAGCAATCAGGGGGTTAAAACCTTTATTAGGTTATATATGGGGGTACCTGACGCTATATAAAAACCTGACGGGTAACCTAAATAACTAACCAGTGTCACCAGTGACACTTATACGGTGATCACTGGTGAAAGGGTTAACTCTAGGGGCAATCAGGGGGTTAAAATATATGGGGGTACCTGACGCTATAAAAACCTGCGGCGGACCTAAAAATAAATAACGGGCTATCTAGGGCACCACCGGCACTAAATACAGCGATCGGAAATACGATCGCTTAGTGACGCTGGGGTTATGGGGTAAAAGGGTTACCTGGGGGGCGATCCAGGGGTTAAACCTTTATTAGGGGGAGGTTAGAGAGCTACCCTGGACCTAAAGGGGCCTAAACCTAACTGCCCTGCAACTTTTTACTGTCACAAATGACACCGATTGCAGTGATAAGTAAAAAAATGACCACTGCAAACGGTGCACTGTGACTGGGGGTGATCTGGGGGTGACTGGGGGGTGTAAGTGTGCCTACATGTACTGGTGTCAGTGTAGTCTTGGTGCACTTACTGTGAGATGTCTTCTCTCCTTTCGCCGGATCGAAAAGACCGCCGCATGGAGAGATGACATAACTTCCTCTGCCTGTGTTTACATTACACAGGCAGAGGAAGATTCTCATTCGCCGGGAGCGATCGCGAGGGGGTGGCCGGAAAAATAGGATTTTTATAACAGCTTACCTGTAAAATCCTTTTCTTGGAGTACATCACGGGACACAGAGCGGCATAGTCATTACTATGTGGGTTATATAGTTTAACTTCAGGTGCTGGCACTGGCAACTTCCAAACCGGAAGTACCCTCCCCTATATAAGCCCCTCCCATCCGGGAGCACCTCAGTTTTGTAGCAAAGCAATAAGTGTCCCCAAAAGAGGGGTGGGAGCTCTGTGTCCCGTGATGTACTCCAAGAAAAGGATTTTACAGGTAAGCTGTTATAAAAATCCTATTTTCTTTCTCGTACATCACGGGACACAGAGCGACATAGTCATTACTATGTGGGATGTCCTAAAGCAATGCCCAATGAGGGGGGGGATACACCATACATAAGCTGAGCGCTATCAGACATGAGGATCTTTTGCGGCCTGCAACACACTGCACCCAAAGGCGACATCCTCCTGACTTCTAACGTCCACCTGGTAGAACCTAGTAAACGTGTGTACTGAAGACCATGTTGCGGCCTTACAGATTTGAGCCAGGGAGGCCTGGTGATGCACTGCCCATGAAGTTCCAACTGCTCTCGTGGAGTGCGCCCTAACTTTGAACGGAGGCGGTCTCCTTCTCAAGCCATAGGCTTGCATAATGACCTGTCGAATCCACTTGGCTAAAGTAGATTTTGACGCTGCCTGACCCTTTCTGGGGCCTTCCGGCAGAATAAACAAAGTATCCGTTCTGCGAATCTGAGCAGTGGCTTTTAGATAAGCTTTAACTGCTCTTACTACATCCAAAGAATGTAATAATTTTTCCTCTACTGAACTAGGTTTGGGGAAAAAAGAAGGAAGAACCACATCTTGGTTCAAATGAAACCTCGATACCACCTTAGGAAGAAAGGCTGGATGAGGATGTAACACTACTCTGTCCTTATGGATAACCAGATATGGCTCCCTACAGGACATAGCGGCTAATTCCGACACTCTTTTAGCCGAACAAATGGCTACTAGAAAAATCAATTTCCTGGTGAGAAGAACCAGGGAAATATGCTGTAATGGTTCAAATGGTTGTTTCTGTAGAACCAACAGAACCAGGTTTAAGTCCCATGGACATATGGGAATATTAACCGGAGGGCTAATACGCATCACTCCTTGTATAAAGGCTTTGACTAGTGAATGCGAAGCCAAGGGCCTCTGAAAAAATATTGACAAGGCCGAAATCTGACCCTTGATAGTACTCAAGGCAAGCTTCCTATCTACAACCCACTGTAGGAAGTCCAGAATCCTACCTATTACGTACTTACGTGGATGCCATTTCTTGGCCTCACACCAGGCGATGTACGCCTTCCAGATTCTATATTAGATCTGCCTGGATACCGGCTTCCTGGCATTGATCATGGTAGATACCACAGGATTAGAGAGACCTCTCTTTTTTAGAATGTGGGCCGTCAAACCTAGGGCTGGTAAGGAAGGGTGGTATATCGGTCCTTGCGAAAGCAGGTCCGGACGATGTGGGAGGGTCCAAGGACTCCCCACAGACATTTTTACAATCTCCGCGTACCATGCTCTTCGGGGCCACGCTGGAGCCACCAGAATCACTGGTTTCTTTTCTACCCTGATTCTGCGGAGTAATCGAGGTAACAATTGTGGCGGTGGGAATGCATATATCAGCTTGAACTGATCCCAAGGGAACACTAGGGCATCCGAGCCGCAAGCTAGGGGATCCCTTGTCCAAGAGACAAACCTGTCCACCTTTGCGTTGAATCTGGATGCTAGCAGATCTACATCCGGTGTTCCCCACCGCTGACATATTGTCCGGAAAACCTCGGGGTGAAGGGACCATTCCCCTGGGCATAATTTTTGGCGACTTAGAAAGTCCGCCTTCCAATTCTCCACTCCTGGAATGAATACCGCGGATATGGCTGGGACATATCTTTCTGCCCATTTCAGGATGCAATTTACTTCCCTCTGGGCTGCACGACTCCTGGTGCCACCCTGATGATTGATATATGCCACTGCCGTGGCATTGTCCGATTGAATTCTGACAGGGGACCCTTGGAGTTTGGATGTCCATGCTACTAGGGCATACCGGGCTGCTCGTATCTCTAAGAGATTGATGGGCAGGGCCTTTTCTGCATTCGACCGTCTGCCGTGGAGAGACCATTGCTCCAGTACTGCTCCCCAGCCTATAAGGCTGGCATCTGTAGTGACCACCTTCCAAGAAATCGGGCTGAAGGATTTCCCTTTTTCCAGATTCTGGGGAACCAACCACCAACGGAGGCTCTTGCGAACGGAAGGGGACAAGGACATTGGTAAGTCTAGGGCCTGAACATTTTTGTTCCAGGCTGACAGTATAGCCCTTTGCAAATTCATTGAATGGAATTGACCGTAGGGTACTGCTTCGAATGATGCCACCATTTTTCCCAGCAGCCTCATGCACAGGCGTATGGATGGCTGTCTTTTTGTACCCACTAGGTGGATCAAATCTCTCAAAGACGACACCTTTTCTTGAGGCAAGAAAATTTTTCTCTGGTCTGAATCCAGCCTTAGCCCCAAGTAGTCCAGACTTTTGACTGGTTTTAGGGCTGACTTGTCTCGGTTGATAATCCAACCGTGAGATTCCAGATACTCGATTGTCTCGTGAACAACCACTTCTAGTTTTTCCACTGAGTGGTCTATCAGCAACAAGTCGTCTAGATATGCCATTATCGTTACACCTCGTGTTCTTAAATTGGCCAATAATGGGGTCAGAATTTTTGTCAACACGCGTGGTGCTGTGGCCAGACCGAAGGGTAAGGCTCTGAACTGAAAATGGCGCCCTTCTACTGCAAAGCGTAGAAATTTTTGGTGGACTGGAAAGATGGGAATGTGCAAATAAGCATCTTTGATGTCGATCGAGGCTAACCATTCCTCCCCTTGTAGGGCAGTGGCCACCGATCGGATCGACTCCATCTGGAAAGTCCTGATATGTAGGAATTTGTTTAGCCCTTTTAGATTTAATATGGGCCTCACGTCCCCGTTTGGCTTCGGGACTGTAAAGAGGTTTGAGTAAAACCTGAACCCCCATTCTTCTAGGGGGACCTCCATAATTACTGCTTGGAGCAATAGTTGTTCTAGTGCCAACAGGAGGGATCCTCTCTTCCGGGGATCCCTTGGCACGTTCGACCTTATAAAATGGGAAGGAGGGGAGTCTTTTAACTCCAATTTGTATCCCAGACTTACTGCGGAGAGCACCCATCTGTCTCTGATCGTGTCCCGCCAGGTCTCTGCGAACAACTGAAGTCTTCCCCCCACCCGATTGAGTGGGGGCAACCCTTCATGCATTTGACTTTGGGGGAGGTTTTGTACCTCTCCTGACCCAGGGCTTCTTGTTACCCTGCGATTGTCCCTGATTTTTACCCCCGGGATTTGACCGAGGAGGCCGTCGGAACTGTTTCACAGCCGATGTCCTAGGGACTGGAGAAGCAGGCCTCTTAAAAGAGGGACCTCTAACTCTGTTTTTAACCGGCAAGTGTACTTTTACCGCTGGAAATTTTCTGGATATATCTGTCCAGGTCTTACCCGAATAAGCGTTCACCATGAAATGGGAAGCTGACCAGCAATTTTTTACAGGGGGCTTCAGCAGACCAGTTTTTGAGCCATAGAAGCCTGCGCATATGTACTACAGACAGCGTAAGGCGGGAGGCCTGATGGATTGAATCCTTTATAGTGTCAACCGCAAAGTATAAGGCCCTAGGTAGATCAGCTAGGGCAAGGGCCTGCTGATCTGGCAAGTCCCTTAAGACCTGTTTCAACTGATCCTTCACTGCTTGGCAGACCCCAATAGCTGCCACTGCTGGTTGTGTCACCAAGCCTGCTGTAGCAAAAGCAGATTTTAATAAGGACTCCAATTTTTTATCTATTGGGTCCTTGAACATTTGGACATTATCCACTGGACATGTCAGTGATTTATTCACACAAGAGATGGCTGCGTCCACTGTAGGGACCCTCCATTTTTTGATGAACTTATCCTCCATGGGATAGACCACCTGAAATCTCTTGGGAGGAGTAAATATTTTATCAGGATGTTCCCAATCCTGGTAAATGAGCCCTTCCAGTAAAGGATGGATTGGAAAGGAACAAACAGTCTGGGGAGCTTTTAGCAACCCCAACGAGGAGACAGAAGTGGATGATGGCTCCGCAAGGGGCATTTTAAATGCTGATCGGACCATGTTAGTCAGGGACTGAACCCATAATCTTTCAGCATGTGATGCTGAGAATGGCTCTTCCACTGTTGATTCCTCTACAACAGAATCAACCTCATCCTGATCCCCTTCAGGTAGGTCGATCCCTGTATGGGACTGTTGCTCTGAGGGAGGAGACGGAGATCGGGCGCGCTTTCCCTCTGACAGGGAAGCAGCGATCAATGTTGACAATCTCTCTTCCAGCCCTCCCAGAGATGAGGAAAAAACCTCCTCTGTTACATACACAGGAGCAGGTGAACTGAGGACAGCCACAGTACCAGGTACTCCTGAGGGTGCTCTACGGTCACTAACCTCTGATTCTTCAGGGGAGATTGGTGCAGCCGAAGCATGCCCAAGATCCTCAGAGCCCGATGGAGACCCCCTATGCTTCCTGGGATTTTTAGTCCCGGAGTTTTTAGACGGCATATTCCTAAGCCCAAAGCTGAGGTATTCCAGCTGAAATACACCACTTACTGACAATAGTCTAGCACAATTGCTTCTATAAAAACAGTTGGTGTCTACTAATGTGCCTTTCTATGGGGATGCCTGCATCAACCGCTTGCTGTATGCCTTTTTTAAAATGTTGCCAGCTCTGTCTCTGCACTCCATAGCCAGCTCACAACACATAATTGTGCCTTTTAACATGCTGGGACGCCCGTACATGCGCAGAAGCGCTGCGGCGCGCACAGAGCATCATCCCCCAAGCTCCGCCCCCTTTTCCAGCTCACCTCTATATATAGAGGCGCGTGCACGCGCACGTGCGCCTTCGGCGCTCTTTTTTGAAAAAGGAAACTAGGGACAGGAGACAGGGCCCTTTTGCCGCAGGCCGGGGGATGGACGAGCATTGCAACATGGCAGAGGAAGCAGTTTCCCACAAGAGAACTCACCATCTGCCTGGACTTGACTGATGAAAAGAAAAAAGTCCACATGACAAGAAACGTTCCACAGCGGCCTCTAGTGGATTAACACAGGTACCGCGGTCTGTCTTTTTTTTTTTTTCTTGACCACTATTAAAATTACTACATTTTTTTAGTAGTTACAGGCATGCACAGCTATTTAGCGGGAATACCGTTAGGTAACAGGCAGAAAGACATATTAGGCTTGGGGGTCCCCTAATAGAACCAAGTTCCTGGGGGGGCCCCCACTTACCTTTTCCCCGCCGCAGGACTCTGTTTGGTCCACAGAAGCCCAAACTTCACCTCTCACGGCAGGCATTGTAATTAAACCTTCAGGGACCGGGTTCCCAAGGATTCCACTCCCCTGGACCTGTATAGCACCCTGCACAGAAAGCATCTTAGTCGTGGGTATGACCAGAGCTCTGGATCCCAGGGTCCAGCTCTCCTAAGAGAAGCATTACAGGCAAAACCTTGCTCTTCTCTGCAAGGCCCGGGTACCGACCGTTTAGCTATGAAGCTTTTTTGGTTGGATTCGGAATAGCTTACTGAGACCCAAAAGAACCTGTACGCAAGCTCAGTGAAAAACACGTTACTTCTTGGCCAACACCTTAGACACTGGCAAAAAACTGAGGTGCTCCCAGATGGGAGGGGCTTATATAGGGGAGGGTACTTCCGGTTTGGAAGTTGCCAGTGCCAGCACCTGAAGGTAAACTATATAACCCACATAGTAATGACTATGCCGCTCTGTGTCCCGTGATGTACGAGAAAGAAAGAATGGCCGTCCCCTCATCACAGATCGCTCCCGGAACGATAACCACCGCTCACTGTATAGAAGGGGGGTCCGATGGGACGCCCCCAACTATACGAAGGCAGGCACGTGATTGTGCCTGTCCGTGCCATTCTGCCGACGTATATATACAGTGAGCGGTCGTCAAGTGGTTAAATTACACACAGGTTGACTCTATTTACTAATTAGGTGACTTATGAAGGCAATTGGTTCCACCAGATTTTAGTTTTAGGTACCAGAGTAAATGAGGCTGAAGACAAACGCACGCTAGAGCTTTATTTACACACAAAAGTTCAGATAAATATTTGCCGAAATGCTGTATTAAGATCAGGAAGGGGTTGGAATCGCGATAACGATTAATCGTGCAGCTCTAATGCACGCCACAGTTTTCAGATATTTGTTAATTGTGAAAACCGTTTATCATTTTCCTTCCACTTGACAATTATGTGCCACTTTGTGTTGGTCCATCACATAAAATCCCAATAAAATACAATACATTTATGTTTTTGGTTGTAACATGACAAAATGTGGAAACATTTCAAGGGGTATTTATACTTTTTTCAAGGCACTGTATTGGCTAATGCACATGGCTTGATTCAAAAGAATGTAAAATTGGCAGTAGCAGGAAGACAAAAATTAACCTACCCTTCACCTCATCCAAAGCAATCAAGTTTTTTAAAATGTTCCTTCTCACAAATTACCCCACCCATTGCTCTATGTTAGGTGTAACCTTTAAACAGAGCAAACCAATAAAAATATTTGTTAAATGTATATACCTACAATGATTAACTGTAGTAAATAAACGGATGGACTGCATATTAGAAAATAGTAGTTTAGTTCACAAGAAAGCTACTTTTGGAGTTTAGCTCATGAGTGTCTAGCAGGTAGGGGTCGGGTAACTTCCTTATGCCAAGTGTTAGGCCCCATGCACACAGGGCGTTTTTACAGCCACGTTTTTTACAGCTTAAAAATGCCTGTCCATGTTTTGTAAACATTTTTTGACCTTTTTTTCAAAAAAAAAAAAAAAAAATCCTGGAGCTCAAAAACGCAAATCGCGGCGTTTTTGCGCGTTTTCGCTGCGTTTTTGCGCGTTGGGCGTTTTTGCAGCTCAAACCTGGAGCTCCAGAACGCACTGGAATTGGGTTTTTTTTGCAGCTGGAAAACGCCTATGCCACTTGGAGCTCATAAAAGCTCTATGTGTGCATGACACAATAGAATAACATGGATGGGCGTTTTGCAGCTGTAAAAAAAAATGTCTAACGCTGCTGTTAGGAGCTGCAAAAACGCCCTGTGTGCATGGGGCCTTACAGCCAGTTCCTACGACTTAAATTCAGAAAGAAATATGCACATTCAGTCGTGCTTTGACAATATTTTCTCTACTTTGCCATGTTAAACTATTATAAAACATGTCTAAGGCAACAAAATTAAGAGTGCAAGTTTAAATTAACTTTCAAAAGTCAAGGAAAAAAAAAAGTGTGTGTGAAACTAATTATTACTTCTTTTTTTGTTTCACAGGTGAAGTACAAGACTAAGAAAATAAAATATTTTAAGAATGAACAACTGTGCATTTATGTCTGTCAAGGTGATAAAGCGAACTTTCCTTTGGGTCTAATTTACTTGGCGCCATTGAAAAAAATCACTATTTTTTTAGTATAAGCTTGAAATGAGACACTGTGGGACCCCTTCACCAAGTTCCATTGAAAACAGATGACTGGCACAGGAACAGCCCTGGAAACCAAAAGACATCCCCAAAAACATTACTGAGATAGGCAGAGCTCAGCAGTTATATGAAACAATTTACAATATAAACTCAGCGGATTGCCTAGTTAGTAACATCCAAAGGGACTGTGTATAAATGACGCCAGCCTTTAATACGTCTCATCAGTATGGCAAGAACCTGTGGACTATGCAGCAGTACAAATATATGGCAGCTATGCCACCCGTTACTTATTATAAACTTCAAACCATGTTAGAATCTGATTATACAACTTCTGAACAATAACCTAGGTTTTATTTTTTTTAAATGAAGTACATAAAGCTAAAAAATATTATATATATATATATATATATATATATATATATATATGCTCCACAAATTCCAGGCACCAGGTCGCCATGGCAACAATTGCGTCCTGGTACCTGGGCTGTCACCCAAATTCTTCCACACATACCACCACCACCCCCCCCCCCCCCATGTATCCCAGGCTCAGATTGCTCATCTGTGTGCCCGGGATCGTCATGGCAGGTGCAGCCAGAGGAGGAGGAATGAGAGCGCTCTCCTCCATTTCTTGTTGCCGATGTCACTTCCAGGTCCCCACTGACAGGTTCCCCGGCCCTGAAGGCTGGTCTTCCGTCAGATTAGGTGACCCGTCAGAATTGGTAAATTAAGTGACGTATAAGTGAATTATAATAGCAGCGCTGTTCTGTCACATTAGTAAACCTGTGAGATCAGCAGGTGTGCCGCTGCTTTTAAAATTTAACATCTGAACCGTGTCGGATTTCTAAATACAGTGGAACCTATTCGGCCGCAAGTGGGGCCCTTTTACCCGCGCTAGCAGCCGAGAGAGGGTTAAAACCACCGCAATCCGCCGCTTTGCCGGCGGTATAGCCACGGTGCCCATTCATTGGGCAGGAGCGGTATAAACACCGCTTCTTCACCGCTCCAAAGATGCTGCTAGGACTTTTTTTACCGTCCTGCTAGCGCACCGCTCCAGTGTGAAAGCTCTCGGGCTTTCACATTGGAGAGACAGCAGCGGCTCTTTCAGGGCACTTTGCAGGCGCTATTTTTTGCGTTATGGCGCCTCAGTGTGAAAGGGGTCTTACTGTTAAAAATAAAGGGTGAAATGCACAACTCTGGTGGGTGTAACAAGATGTCCGCTTGCCCCCTTCTTGGTGTATCCTTACTGTGGAGGAGTGTGGGGAGTAGCAAGATGGTGGCGACGGAACGTCACTTCCATTACCAATTCTGACGGGTCACCATATCTGACGGAACACCGGGAAAGGACGTAATGCAGTATTGATATATCAAAAAGAGAACCTGTCGCAAAACCAATAAAAATGTAAAATTGTAAAAAAAAAACAAGCACATTAAATCTCCCTCAAAAATGTTCAGGCCCCCCATTCCCACATATACATAAGTGCAAACGTAAACGCACGAGTCAGGGCGCATATGCCTGAAAGCGTGGATTGCGATACCCATGTTACATAACCAGTTCGCCGGAATGAGAGCAATATTAGCACCAGACCTCCTTCATAATGCTAAACTAATGACCTATAGGGACTTTTGAAAGCGCCGCCTATGGGAAAAATATAGGTTAAAGTTTTTTGCGATTTCACAGGCATACAAATTTAGGGTTTGACATGTTTGGTATTTAGTTGTTGCAACCTCAGATTTTATATTTTACAAAAAAAATTGGGTAATTTGTAGCGTTTTTTGTGCCTCCCTAAAATTTACTTTGGGTTCATTTTTAAGTTTTTTACCTAGATATTTCCTAGACCTTTGCGGAAATACGGGACATAAAAAATTGGAACTACCACCATTTTATTCTCAAGGGTGTCTGCTTTCAGAAAATATATAATGTTTTGGGCGTTTTATGCAATCCAAATTTTTTTTTTTTTTTTAAACTTGTGCAAAAAAACTGCTCTGGGAACAAAAGATTCAAAGGATACAACAGTTTTGTTACTTTTGGGATAAAAGGTTTTACATAAATAAAAGCCAAACATTGTAAGCAGCCTTGACGGTTTTAAATGGTTGTTCTCTACCACTCTAACTGCTACATCTACAAAACAGCCTGTTCTGTTGAAAAAAAGATCTGGCTAGGCAGGTCATACATTTTTTTGTGCTATGTGTACTCTACCAAATCTTTGCTTTTAACCACTTGCTTTCCAGAAGATTTCACACCCTTCATGACCATTTTTCGCTATTCGGCACTGTGCTATTTTAACTGGAATTTGCGTGATCAAATTAAAATAATTTTTTCCCAAACAAATGTGGCTTTTTGGTGGCATTTTTTGGGCTTTTTATTATATAAATGAAAAAGATGGAAACTTTGAGTACATTTTATAGCGTAAGGTTTTGTTTTTAATCTCATTTCTTCATAAAGTAAGGCCAAAATTTATTCTGATACATGTTTTTGGTGAAAAATTCCCAAGTGTAGAAGTCTAGAGAGCTGTAATAATCAAGTGGTGTTTGGACTGTTTGTCACGTATTAACGAATATGACAACTATCAGTGGGATACAAAGTCCAGCCCACGTATTAGTGTTTATGTGCTGTCCAATTTTTAAGCAGAGATGCTAGAGAATAAAATGGTGGGTGTTGCAATCTTTATGTCACATGGCATTTGCGCTGAAGTTTTTCAAATTCAATTTTGTTGGAAAAAATTCACCTTCATTTTAGTGCTCAAAAAACACAATACCCAATTGTTTAGTAAAATATAAAAGATGACGTTAGGCTGAATAAATAGATGGCAAAACGTGTCTGGTTTTAATATTGCATACACCCATGGAATGGGGACTAACTACAGTACCTCCATAGGCACTGCTTTAAAAGCCTTTACAAATTAGCAGTTTAGTGTTACACAGGAGGTCTGGTGCTAGAACTACTGCTCTTGCTATAACTTTTGTGTCAATACCTCACATGTGTGGTGTGAATCTTAAATTATATTTACTTTATCACTTTTATTGCCATCACAAGAGATGAACATCTTTTGTGATAGCATTGGCAATGACAGGTTCTCTTTACTGAGGAATCAGAGGTCTATTAGACCCCAAATCTCTCCTCTGCCCATAAAAGCATCTGATTAAACCGAGTTCCGACTAAATGCTTTCACATTGCCAGAAATGGCTTATTTACATCTGAGTGAAACTGGAAGTGACAAAATCCTCAAAGCTTTTGGTTTCTTAGATCATACAGATGATCAGGAAAGTTTTGTACCTCAGTCATTTCTATGGTAAGCTGGCAGCACTGCTGGCTTCAGTCCTGGGCTCTCCCCATTCCAACTGGGAACTCTTCTTCCGCATGAAAGAGCAATCCAGTGGCTATTTAGCAGCTCATTAACATACAAAGCAGAATCCAAGTATAAAAAGACTACCTACTTCCATGATCCACCAAGTTGCTGGACTGGTCCCAATAGCGTCTTACCCCCTCCAAAATGCAAACATGCTGCAGAATTAAGCAAAAGAATCTCCAACACCTGCAAGGCTCACAGAAAACAATTGTAATGTTGAGTGTCCACAGCAAAATGCAAGTAGCGTTAAAGTGTTGGAAAGATGAGAATGTGCAAGTAGGCATCCTAGATGTCCACAGAGACCAGGTAGTCCCTCGGATGTAGGGAAGCAATGACAGACTGGGATACCAAAAATAATTTATGTACCCTAAAGAGGGTGTTGATAACCTGCTGATCCCAGTATAGGATGGATGCTCTTTTTTGTGGATGGTGAAAAGATGTGAAAAGAAACCCTGAAACTTATTTTTTCATTACAATGGCTTTGACTACTTGAGTGAAGACTGCTCTAAAGCAGCATAAAGGTTTGCCAGTCTTTGTGGGCATGTTGGCAAGGATGACTTGTTATGAAGATGACTTGCTTGCAGACCAAGACGACTTTGGGGGGTCAGGACTGCTGGTTAAAAGGCTTTAGGTAGAGCAAGGACCTTTTCCAGGTTAGGCCAATCACTATACAGGACCAGATGCAATAGGGAATGCACTGAAAATTCTTAAAAGGTTAAGGGCTCTTTAGAGAACATGGGCTAGTTACTTAGGTGTAGACCAGGGGTAGTGAATTAAAATTCAAGGAGGTCCGGTCACTAAATTTTTTTTTACGCCCGAGGTCCGAATCACAAGTCTGTGCCATTAACGATTGTACACGTCTTTCTTCCCTTTTTTGGCGCAAGCCGCACTCTCTGGTGCTTTTCTTACGGTTTCCTCCACACGATCTGGTAATACTCTGTGAATGTAAATGTCCCCAATAGTGTTTCCCCTTACATCAAGTACCCCTACCAGAGTAATTCATTACATTGGGTGTCCCCATCAGAACACCCCCATAAATCAGTTGCCACCGTCAGGGTACCCCCTTATATCAGGTATTCCCATCAGGTTTCTTCATAAGACGGCTCCCCTACATATGGTGTCTCCCATCAGTGTGCCCCCTTACATCATTACATAATTTGTCCCCATCAGAGTGTCCCCTTACAGTAGGTGCCATCATTAGAGTGCCCCTTTACATCAGGTGTCCCCATTCGAGTGTTCCTTTACATTAGGTGTGCCCATCAGAGTGCCCCTTTACATCAGGGGTCTCCATCAGAGTGGCACTTTACATCGGGGTCCCCATCAGAGTGCCCCCTTACATCAGGTGTCCCCATCAGAGTGTCCCTTTACATCAGGGGTCCCAATTACAATGCCCCCTTACATCAGGTGTCCCCATCACAGTGCCCCCTTACATCAGGTGTCCCTTTACATCAGATGTCCCCATCACAGCGCTCCTATACATCAGGTGTCCCCATCACAGCGTTCCTTTACATCAGGTGTCCCCATTACAGTGCCCCTTTACATCAGGCATTCCCGTCAGAGTGCCTCCTTACATCAGATGTCCCCATCAGAGTCCCCCTTAACATAAAATTTGCCCATCAGCGTGCCCCTTAACATGAAATAAGGGTCACGCTGATGGGCACATTTTATGTTTATGGACACTCTGATGGGCCAATTTTATGTTAAGGGTCACCCTGATGTGCACATTTTATGTTAAGGGGCACTCTGATGGGCACAACAAAATGTGCCCCTTAACATAAGATATGTCCAACAGTGTGCCCCTTAATATAAAATGTGCCCATCAGTGTTGCTCTTAACATAAAATGTGCCCATCAACGTGTCCCTTAACATAAAATAAGGGTCACGCTGATGGGGACCTTTTATGTTAAGGGTCACTCTGATGGGCACATTTTATATTAAGGGGCAAGCTGATGAGTATATTTTTAATGTGCACACTGATGGGCACATTTTATGTTAAGGGACACTCTGATGGGCACAACAAAATATGCCCATCAGTGTGCACATTAAAAATATACCCATCAACGTGCCCCTTAAAATAAAATTTGGCCATCAGAGTGCCCCTTAACATAAAAAAAAGGTGCTCATCAGCCTGACCTTTAACAAAATATACCCAGCAGTGTGCACAATAAAAATATACCCGTTAGTGATCAGTACATGTGGCCCACATACCGTGCATGCAGGAGGGCACAACTGAAATAACAAATGGGCGGAAGCTGCGAGATATGGATTGCCAGGACCCGGGAACCGCGAGCAGAATCGGGACGGGGTGCGCATGTGACGTCACGCCCCTACTCGCAAGGAGAGCCAGGACACAGGAACCGCGAGCAGCAGGGGGGCGGGGCACGCATGTGACGTCACGTCCCTACTCGCAGTGAGAGCCGCGAGCAGCAGGGGGCAGGGCACGCATGTGATGTCACGCCCCTACTCGCAGTGAGAGCCGCGAGCAGCAGGGGGCGGGGCACGCACGTGACGTCACGCCCCTACTCGCGGCCCGTGTCAACTCAGAGACCTGCGGTGAGGAGCAGGGGGCGGGGACACGCACGCAGCGTCACTGGTTGCTGGGGAAACCCGCGGTCCCAGCAAACCAACGCTGACATTTACAATTACACTAGCGGTCCGGGGAGAAGCGTCACTCGGGCCGGACTCGGACCGCGGGCCGCCATTTAGTGACGGCTGGTGTAGACGATGCAGGCAGCAGCTCCAAACCTAGGCATATGCAGACTGCATCAATAAGGGTAGAGACGGTATCATTAAGTCTTGGAAAACTATCTGCTGACTACAACTCGTTTACCATAGCCCCAATACTTCCCCCCGAAGCTGACCGTGCAGAAGCAACTGCAGCCCCAGGGAATTCAGAGACAAACTCTGATGTGGAAGCACACTTGCAGCCCCAGTGCTTAGTTGTAAAAAAAAAATATATATATATATATATATATATATATATATATATATATATATATATATATACATACATATATATACATACACACACACACACACACACACACACACACATACATACACACACCACTTTATTAGGTACACCTGTTCAATTGCTTGGTAACACAAATTGCTAAATCAGAAAATCACATGGCAGCAACTCAATGCATTTAGACATCTAGATATGGTGAAGATGACTTGCTGAGCACCAGAATGGGGAAGAAAGTGACTTAAGTGACTTTGTACGTGGCATGGCTGTTGGTGCCAAATGGACTGGTCTGAGCATTTCAAAAACGGTTGACCTACTGGCATTTTCACGCACAACCATCTCTAGGGTTTACAGAGAATGGTCCGCAAATAAGACAATATCCAGTGAGTAGCAGTTGTGTTGACAAAAATGCCTTGTTGATGTCAGAGGAGAATGGGCGGACTGGTTTGAGATGATAGAAAGAAAACAGTAACTCAAATAACCACTCGTTACAACCAAGGTTTGCAGAATACCATCTCTGAACGCACAACACATTGAACCTTGAAGCAGACAGCTGACAGGAGTGGCACCCAGTGTGGCCATCTGCTGCTGTAGCCTAAGAACAGGAAACTGAGGCTACAATTCGCACAGGCTGACCAAACTGGACAACAGGAGATTGGAAAAACGTTGCTTGGTCTGAGGAGTCTCGATTTCAGCATTCATCAACATCCAGATGGTAGGGTCAGAATTTGGTGCAAACCATATGAAAGCATGGATCCATCCTGCCTTGTATCAACCGTTCAGGCTGGTGGTGGTGTAATGGTGTGGGGGATATTTTCTTGACGAACTTTGGGCCCCTTCGTAAATGCCACAACCTATCTGGGTATTATTGCTGACCATGGGTACACTGTAGTCATAAAGTGATGGACATCTTATAATGGCTACTTCCAGCAGGATAATGCACTTCACAAAGCTCAAGTCTCATCACTGGTTTCCTTGTTGAAGCTATGCTACAAATAATTAATGCAATTCTAAAAAGGTAATAGGGGGTCCAAACAGGTACTAGCAAGGTGTATTTAAGTGGCTGGTGAGTGTGTGTTTATATATTTATTTTATTGCAAGGGGTGTAAAAACACTAAGTGCTGCAGTACACACGTGCCAACAAGAGGCATGCCGGTAGGAGAAAAGAGCAGAAAAACAGACATACGACTCTTTAGTCTGTAGCTTCTCAGGTCACTGTCCAGTCACAAGCTGGTTGGGGGTGGGGCAAAAAAATCGGTCATTTTATTGCAAGTTGCCTTCCCTGCCAGGCAAGACTGTAGAAGAGCTTCATAAATCTCAGGACAAAATGGGCATAGGCAAATCTGCCAGGTGAAACAAGTCTCAGATGTATTTCATCTACATATTTAGCCATTTGCCTGAAGTTCATTTTCAAGTGCTTTTATTGGGATTTGAACAAGTCAGAATTTACAAGCTAGGTCATCTGTGTTAATACAAAAGGTAAAAATATTTAATCTATTTCTATAAAAAAAAAAGATTTATAGTTGAAAATTCATGAATGACAATTTAACAGATGTAACAATTTAACAAAAAATGTTATAAATCAGAGCATAGATGTTTATTTGTGCAAGCTTTAAAAAGTATAGATAACCACCTGCAATACTAAATTCCGGCTGTACAGTTAATTTGTTTTTATTTATTTCTCATAAAATCAAGTATTTTAAATGCTTTTTTTTTGCTGTGCGTTTCATTTTATAAATTTGTTTGCATTTCTGTGCATGTTTTTAAACTTGCACATCATAGCCCTCTCCCTATTCTAGGAGCGTGTAAATGCTCGCTGTGCTGGCTAAGGTCCTCTGTCCCTAAATAACCTTCTAGATATTTGCCAGGGAGCGATGGAGAGCAATAATATAGTTGAGAGGTATCTTGATATAGCGCGGTCTACAGAGCAGGGGAGTCCAACCTCTTGACCTTCCTGGGCCACATATAAACTACAGTACACTGACAATAAGGAGAGCCGATGAGCGGAAAAAGTCGGGTAGATTAAAAGAACGATCACTAATATAATGCACCCGAATAATAATTTTTTTGTAAAATTTGGAGTGTCATCGAGTGTCTTATAGACCACAAAAATGAATAGGTCAGCGTTTGGTGTGATAATTTTAGCCAATTCTTAAACTTGTAGAGGAATAAAATGCTACCTACAAATATCTATATTTAGGATGTAGGGAGAGCACGTATTTTAATAGAGATTTGTACCATAGGAGACCACTGCAGTCCTCTTTTAGACAGGTTTTCCTTTTTAAACCTAAATTTAACTTAATAAATAAATTATATATTTTATACAAAAAAACGGAAGATTATCTAGGATTAGAGATGGGAAGGCCTGGAAAAATAGGATTTTTATAACAGCTTACCTGTAAAATCCTTTTCTTGGAGTACACCACGGGACACAGAGCTAGTCATTACATAATGGGTTAAGGGTCACCAGCGGTGATTGGACACTGGCACAACCAATGGAAGACAGTTCCCCTCCATATAACCCCTCCCATCAGGGAAGTACCTCAGTTTTGTAGCAAAGCAGTAAGGTTCCCATAAGAAGGGGGGGACCTCTGTGTCCCGTGGTGTACTCCAAGAAAAGGATTTTACAGGTAAGCTGTTATAAAAATCCTATTTTCTTTATCGTACACCACGGGACACAGAGCTAGTCATTACATAATGGGACGTCCCAGAGCAATGCTCATATGAAGGGGGGGAGACACAGATCAAAACAGGCCGCTTGCGGACCAGAAGCCCTATACTGCTGCCTGCAGCACACTTCGCCCAAAGGCGGAATCCTCATGTCCTTTCACATCTATTTGATAGAATTTGGAAAATGTATGGACTGAAGACCAAGTTGCAGCTTTACAGATCTGAGCCATCGAAGCCTGGTGGTGCACTGCCCATGAAGCACTTATCGCCCTGGTAGAGTGCGCCTTAACAGGAAAAGGAGGAGTCCTGTTCTTTAAACCATAAGCTTGAACAATTACTTGTCTAATCCACCTGGAAATGGTGGATTTTGATACCGCTTGGCCCTTCTTGGGACCATCTGGCAAAATAAACAAAACATCTGTTTTACGTATCTGAGCGGTTGCTTGCAGATACACCTTTACCGCTCTCACTAGATCTAGAGAGTGTAATAATTTTTCCCCCGCCGTCCGCGGGTTTGGAAAAAAGGAAGGCAGAACAATGTCTTGATTCAAGTGAAAAGCCGACACCACCTTAGGTAGAAAAGCCGGATGGGGTCGTAGTACGATTTTGTCCTTGTGACAAATTAGATAAGGCTCTTTACAAGAAAGAGCTGCTAGCTCTGATACTCTCCTAGCAGAAGCTATAGCAATCAGAAAGGCCAACTTCCTACTCAATATAATTAAAGGAATATGGCGAATAGGTTCAAAAGGTTGCTTTTGCAACACTGACAATACCAAATTCAAATCCCATGGACACAAGGGAGTCCTAACTGGAGGATTTATCCTCAGTACCCCCTTAATGAATGTCTGAACTAGGGAGTGAGATGCCAATGGTCTCTGAAAGAAGACTGATAGAGCCGATATTTGCCCTTTGATGGTGCTAAGGGCTAAATTCATATCCACTCCTAACTGGCAAAAAGCAAGAATCCTACTTATTTCATATTTCTGAGGATTCCAACATCTGGATTCACACCAGGAAACGTATGCTCTCCAGACTCTCTGATAGATGAGTCTGGAGGCTGGCTTTCTAGCATTAATGAGCGTAGAAAGAGCCGGACCAGAGACCCCTCTCTTTTTCAAAATGTGGGTCTCAGCAGCCAGGCCGTCAACTTTAGCCTTTGTAAGGAAGGGTGGAATACTGGACCCTGTGACAGCAGGTCGTGTCGAAGTGGAAACTTCCAGGGCCTTCCTATCGCCATTTTTACAATCTCGGCGTACCAAGGCCTCCTGGGCCAGTTTGGGGCCACTAGGATTACTGGTATTCCCTCCTCCTTGATCCTGCGAAGCAGTCTTTGTAGAAGAGGGATCGGAGGGAATGCATAGATCAGTGAGAACTGATTCCATGGAGTTATTAGAGCGTCTGTATTATTAGAGCGTCTGTCCCGTAGGCTAGAGGATCTCTCGTTCTGGACACAAAGTTGTCCAATTTCTTGTTGAACCTGGCAGCTAGCAGGTCTACATCTGGGTTTCCCCATCTCAGACACATGGCCTGAAAGATCTCGGGGTGAAGAGACCACTCTCCTGGTAGCAGCTGCTGACGACTCAGGTAGTCTGCTTGCCAATTTTCTATCCCTGGAATGAAGATTGCAGAAAGGCAAGGTACATGCTCTTCTGCCCATGCCAGGATCCGGTTCACCTCTTTGGGCTGCCCGACTGCGGGTGCCTCCTTGGTGATTGATGTAAGCTACTGCAGTAGCATTGTCGGATTGAACCCGAACTGGGTAGCCCTGTAACCTGTATGTCCAGGTTTTGAGGGCTAGATATACCGCCCGGATCTCTAGCACATTGATGGGCAGGATCCCCTGAGTCTTGGCCCAGGTTCCCTGGGTAGAAGCCTCCTCGAATACTGCACCCCAGCCCGATAGGCTGGCATCCCTAGATACCACCTTCCAGGCCACTGGGAGGAAGGACTTTCCCTTCCGTAAATTCCTGGCTTCTAGCCACCAATCGAAGCTGTGGCATACTTGTGAGGACAGGCGCATGGGTATATCCAGAGCTTGGCTCTTCCTGTTCCAGGAAGCTAAAATATTGCCTTGAAGTAGTCTCGAATGAAACTGGGCGTAAGGGACCGCCTCGAAGGAGGCTACCATCTTTCCCAATAGTCTCATGCAAAGGCGAATAGACGGCCTCTTGTTTGCTTTGACCTTGTGGATCAGGTCTTTCAGAGACTGTATCTTCGGTTCTGGCAGGTATACCCCGTTTTGGGCTGTATCTATGATCATGCCCAGGTACACTATCCTTCTTTGGGCCTGGAGAGAGGATTTTTGTAAATTTATAATCCATCCTAAATGCTCCAGGTATCCTACTGTAGTGTGTACACAGCGTGACCCAATCCCTCCTTTGACTGATCTATTACTAGTAGATCGTCCAGATAGGCTGTTACCGCAATGCCCCGTGTTCTTAGGTTTGCTAACAGAGGAGCTAGCACCTTTGTGAATACTATGGGCGCGGTGGCTACACCAAACGGCAGAGCCACAAATTGAAAGTGGCGATCTTCTACCGCAAACCTTAGGAATCTTTGGTGAGCGGGGAGGATGGGTATGTGTAAATGTGCGTCCTTGATATCTATGGGCGCCATGAATTTTCCGCCCTTTAAAGTGGCGGCCACGGATCGGATCGTTTCCATTCGAAAATGGCGATCGTTCAGGAACCGATTTAGGGATTTTAGATCCAGGATGGGTCTGACATCTCCATTTGGCTTTGGAATCACAAAGAGGTTTGAGTAAAAACCTGCACCTCGCTCTTTTTGGGGTACGTCTGTAACTACCCCTTGAGCCATTAAGTGATTCAAACCTTTGAAGAAGGATTCTCTTTTTTGTGGATCCTTGGAGAGTCTTGAACCTCGGAATTGAGAAGGTGGGATCTCTCGAAATTCCAGTTTGTACCCTGAGGATATTGTGGATACTACCCAATTGTCCTGGATTTCTGACCCCCAAGTCGCTCAGAACTGATAAAGCCTTCCTCCCACTCGGCCGAGCGGGGGCGCCCCTTCACTGAGAGGCTTTGGGGGCTTGCTTATTAGCTCTTGCACCCCACGGCTTCTTGTTCTTCTGAGCTTGCCCCTTGGCTTTTGTGGGCGGCTAAAACAGGCCGCCGCCACTGGTTGGAGTCAGATTTCCCGGGAGCTGGGGAGAGAGAGCGTTTAAAACAAGATCTCTTGTTTTTCTTTCTCTCAGGTAAAAGTCGTTTTACCACTTGATATCTTCTGTATATATTTTTCTAAATCTTCCCCAAATAGGCGTTCGCCATGGTACGGGAACTTGCCAACAGCTTTTTGCATGGGGTTTCCGCTGACCAATGCTTAAGCCAAAGTACTCTGCGCATCTGTACCAGCTGGAGTGTAAGGCGTGATGCCTGTATGATAGAATCTCTCATGGCATCCACTGTGAAGCATAAGGCTTTAGGCAAATTTTCCCAATTTCTAGCCTGCTCTGAAGGCAGTTCCTTCAGCCCCTGCTTTACCTGTTGGCTGATGACCTGACACATACCGACTGCTGCTACTGCAGGTTGGGTAATTGAGCCGGCCAAAAGGAAGGAGGATTTCAACTTCCTCTCAGAAGGATCTTTTAAACCCTTGAACATTAACCACCGGACATGTCAGGTTTTTATTTACACAAGAAATAGCCGCAACTACCGCAGGCAGGCTCCATTTCTTTAAAAAATTTTCCCCCATAGGATAAAGAATGTTAAACCTTTTTGGAGGTGAGAAACGCTTATCTGGATGTTGCCAGTTTGCGTATATTAGATCCTCTAGTAACTGATGAACCGGGAAGGAGCATGCACCTTGCAGGGATCTTAATGACCCTAGGGAGGAGACAGGTAATTCCGTTACCTCCGCAGAGGTTAACTTAAATGCACTGCTATAGCATTGTACCTGTGACCTTAAAATCTGGCTCCTCATCCTCTGCTGATGTAGCCTCCTCCTCCTCCTCCCTCAGGTACTTCTGAAGGGAGGTCCAATACTGGAAGAGACCTGCTTCGCTTATTGTCCTTTTTAGAGGACTTAGCGATTAAGGTAGCAATTTTTTCCTCCAGATTATTTAGGGCAGCTGATAAAGTGTCCTCAGTGACATATACAGGCCCAGGCTTCACTGGGGAAGCCGCCATACCTGACAGAGGTAATGGCTCATCCTGTACAGGTGCATTTGGCAACACAGGAGAGGAAGGTACCGAGTCAGCACAGCTAGAGCCTCCTCTCAGGCGGTGGTGCTTTCTTATCTCTTTTTGTCCGTATTACTTCCCCTGGAAGGCTTACTGTTTAGACAAAATACAAGGTACCTAAATGCATATACTACCGTGTTCAGTTTAGCAAATACATTAAGTATGCAACTTTTAACACATAACTATGCATAACATGGATGTCTTCTAGGAAGTACCCAATCCAACCACATGGAGTCTTACGTCCCTGTATAGCTGCTGTGTTTCTCTGCCAGGAACAAGAGAACTAACGAGCTTGCTTGCTGCTGCAGTGCTTCTCACACTGACAGTCTTTTAAATTTGGCGCCGTTTCTGTGCCTGCGCGCGCCACGTGCCCGCGCACGCCTTCGCCCCCCCCCTCCGATAAAGCGCGCTCCCGCGCGCGGCCCTTAGCGCTATGGCGGTGGCCATAGTGAGATAGGACTCTCATCAGCCCTTGTTCCCACTTACCTGCATCTGCAGGTGTCTGGTCGGCCACCGAAAGGAGGATCGGGGTGCCCCAGCAAGCTCAGCAGCGGAGGTGACGAGCAGTGTACTTCGCCGAAGCCGACACTGAACAGAGTGAGGTGAGTATATTCAGCTCTTTACTCCCCCCAGTGGTGGAAAAAAAGAAGACATCCATTTTTTGAAAAAGGTCCCAACCTAGTTATGGACCTTCTAATCTCACCTTATCCACGCCGCAGGTTTTTCTGCTGAAAGATTTCAGACAGATACCAAACTTCACCCTTCACGGTGGGCTATGTGTGCCAACCTTCAGGGATATGGGTTCCTATTTAAAGGATACCTCTCCCCTGGGCCTTGTACAAGACTCTTACCAGGACTTTATAGCGAAAGTGCTGGATCTTAGAGCCCAGTCCTCCGAAGAGAGACATTACAGGCGACGCCTCATGGATGAGGCCCGGATCCCATCCAGATTCAGCTCATTTGTAGGCGTCTTGGATGGATCCGAAAGCATAGCTCTTTTACCCCCAGAGGGTCTCTTTGGTAGAGCTTTCCTTTAGCACCTCCTAACGCGTCCAACACCTTTCGACACTGGCGAAAAACTGAGGTACTTCCCTGATGGGAGGGGTTATATGGAGGGGAACTGTCTTCCATTGGTTGTGCCAGTGTCCAATCACCTCTGGTGACCCTTAACCCATTATGTAATGACTAGCTCTGTGTCCCGTGGTGTACGATAAATAAAAAAAATTTGAAAAGGGTTCTCATTCTTTCCAAAGCCCGTTTTGTTTTTTTCACGGAAAAATTGAAAAAATGTGGAATATGTTTTTACAATGATAAAAAATCTGAGTTACCGTATTTATCGGCGTATAACACGCACCCTAACTTTAAGAGGGAAGTTTCAGGAAAAAAACTTTCCACAGCCCCCTGCGTATAACACGCAGGCACAGTTTACCCTCTATTTTCAGGGTAAAAAAGTGAGTGTTATACGCCAATAAATACAGTACTTACCGGTAACATCCTTTTCCACGAATCTTTCAGGACAGCCACCTCAGAGAGATCCCGGCTCCTCCCCTCCCAGGAAACACCGCCTTCAATCAGAGATTTAAGCCTCATTCTCCCGCCAGACCCTCAGTTCTTTGAGAGCACCTCCGGTCAACTGGGGAGACACAAGAACACGTCATACAAATATAATTATCTTACCCGACGGCCTCATACCATGAGCTCATAGAAATATCCAGTAGATGGGTGGGTACCGGTGCTGTCCTGAAAGATTCGTGGAAAAGGATGTTACCGGTAAGTAACTCCAATTTTCCCTCTTCATCTTTCAGGACAGCCACCTCAGAGAGGATAAGCGAGTACCTTACCTTAGGGTGGGACTACTGCTTGCAGCACTTTACGGCCAAATGCTTGGTCTTTGGCTGTCAGTAAATCCAATCTGTAGTGTTTCACAAATGTGGTAAAGCTGGACCACATTGCCGCCCTACAGATCTGCTCCGGAGAAGCACCAGCCCACTCTGCTTGAGAGGTTGACATTGCCCTGGTAGAGTGTGCCCTAACACCCTCCGGGGCTTCTAACCCCCCTAGTACGTAAGCTTTGCTAATAGCTGTCCTTAGCCATCTGGCTATCGTGCACCTAGAGGCCTTAGAGCCCTGTCTAGACCCTGAAAATAAAACAAATAAAGATTCAGATTTTCTAAACTGTTTTGTAGCCTCTAAATACTGAAGAACGCACCTCCTGACGTCTAAGTTATGAAATTTTTGTTCCTGTTCCCTCACAGGGTTTGAACAAAAAGGTAGGCAAAATAATATCTTGACCTCTATGAAACTTAGAAGATACTTTAGGCAAAAAGGCCGGATCTGTCTTAAAAACTACACGATCCGTAAAAACTTGAAAAAAGGGAGCCCTAATTGAGAGGGCTTCGAGTTCACTCACTCGCCTTGCTGTAGTGATTGCCACTAGAAACACAGTTTTGAGGGTGATAAACTCAATTGTGCACGAATCTAGTGGCTCAAAGGGTTCTTCTGTAAGAGCTTGTAGAAGGAAAGGTCCCATACAGGAAAAGAGGAAATTTTGACTGGCCTCTGTCTAGCTAGTGCTTTAAAGAACCTTACTATCCAAGGGTCCATGGCTAGTTGTTTCTCTAAGAAAACGCTTAAGGTGGACACTTGCCCCTTAAGGGTGCTAAGGGCCAAGCCCTTATCAGCCCCAGACTGCAGGAATTCCAATACTGCTACCGAACTTCGGGTGTCAAAGGAGCTTTCCAAGCACCAACTATTGAAACGCTTCCAAACTTTCAAGTAGATAACCTGCGTCTCTTTTTTCCTGCAGTTTAGGAGGGTTGCCACTAGGCGATCCGAGAATCCCTTGCCCCTCAGCAATTCCTCCTCAGAAGCCAGGCTGCAAGGTTCCACCTCTCTATGTGTGGACAACAGACTGGGCCCTGAGTGAGAAGGTTCTTCTGGGCTGGTAGAAACCAAGGTGGTTCTACCGCCAGACTCTTCAGGATGGAGAACCACAGCCTCCTTGGCCAATGTGGCTCAATTAGAATTAGGGTTGTATTCTCCTCCCGGAATTTCCTCAGCACTGCAGGAATCAGGACAGGAGGGGGAGGCATAACACTTGGAGAATGCCCAGGTCTGAGCCAGGGCATCTACCCCTAGTGCCCCATCTCGTCTGTTCAGGAAAAAGAAGAGGTCTGCTTTGGCATTGTGCCCTGAGGTGAAGAGGTCCACACATGGCACCCCCCCCCCCCACATTTGAGTGACCATGTTGAAGGCCTCCTGGCTCAAGACCCAGTTGCCTTCCTTTAGGGTTTTCCTGCTGAGAAAATCCGCCAACTGATTCTGTTCCCCCTTCAGATGTAATGCTGAGAGGGACAGAACATTGGACTCGGCCCACCTGAGGATGTCTTCTCTAAGACTCCACAGGGCCCCACTCTTGGTACCTCCCTGCCTGTTGATGTAGGCCACCGTTGAGGAATTGTCTGATCGGATTCTCACGTGTTGGCCCTGAAGTTCCCCCTGAAAAGACTTGAGGGCCAGTGAGACCGCCCTCAGCTCCCTCCAGTTGGAGGACCTCCTTGCGTCCTCCTTTTTCCAGGTCCCTTGTACTAACTGGGAATCCAGGTGTGCTCCCCAACCTGTGCCACTCGCATCGGTTGTAACTGTCCTGGATACTGGAAGGACCCAATCTAGGCCCTGTGTCAGATTTGCCCCCTTTCGCCACCACCAGAGAGACCGCTTGATCTGACCTGGTACTGTGATCAAGGAGTCTATAGACTGCTGGCTGTGGTCCCAGACCTTTAGGATAAACAGTTGTAGGGGGCGAAAAGGTAATCCCGCCCACTGAACTGCTGGGAGTGTTGATGTCAGTAAACCCAAGGCTGACATAGCCCTTCTTACCGAGACTAGGCCGCTGCCTTGTAGAACCGACATTGCACTGTTTACCTTCATGACCTTCTCCTGTGGAAGGAAGACTCTCTGACTTACTGAGTCTAACCAGTATCCCAGAAAGATGACTTTCTGGGACGGAACCAAGTTGGATTTTTCCAGGTTCAGGAGCCAGCCCAGATTTTCGAGAATGTCTCTTGCTACCTGAAGGTCCCGAGACAGCTGCTCCGGAGAAGGGGCAAACAGAAGCAGGTCGTCTAAATATGCAATCACTGAGACTCCCCTGAGTCGTATGAACGCTAAGACTTCCGCCATCACTTTGGTGAAAATACGGGGGGAAGATGATAGGCCAAAGGGGAGAGTCTTGAATTGGAGATGGACTACCCTTTTTCCGACATTTACTACCAGTCTGAGGAACTTTTGATGATCCTCTGCGATGGGAATGTGCAGGTATGCATCCTTCAGATCGATGGATGCCATATAACAGTTTGGAAGAAGCAGGGCTTTCACCGAATTTAATCCATCCTGAATCTTTTGTAGATGACTGAAAGATTCAGGGGTTTCAAGTTCAGAATAAGTCTGAACTTTCCTGTCGGCTTGCGGACCACAAAAATAGGATTTTTATAACAGCTTACCTGTAAAATCCTTTTCTTGGAGTACATCACAGGACACAGAGCGACATAGTCATTACTAATGGGTTATATAGATACCGTCAGGTGCTGGCACTGGCAACTTCCAAAACCGGAAGTACCCTCCCCTATATAAGCCCCTCCCATCCGGGAGCACCTCAGTTTTGTAGCAAAGCAATAAGTGTCCCCAAAGAGGGGCGGGAGCTCTGTGTCCCGTGATGTACTCCAAGAAAAGGATTTTACAGGTAAGCTGTTATAAAAATCCTATTTTCTTTCTCGTACATCACGGGACACAGAGCGACATAGTCATTACTAATGGGATGTCCTAAAGCAATGCCCAATGAGGGGGGGGATACACCATATATAAGCTGTGCGCTATCAGACATGAGGATCTTTTGCGGCCTGCAACACACTGCGCCCAAAGGCGACATCCTCCTGACTTCTAACGTCCACCTGGTAGAACCTAGTAAACGTGTGAACTGAAGACCATGTTGCGGCCTTACAGATTTGAGCCAGGGAGGCCTGGTGATGCACTGCCCATGAAGTTCCAACTGCTCTCGTGGAGTGCGCTCTAACTTTGAACGGAGGCGGTCTTCTTCTCAAGCCATAGGCTTGTATTATGACCTGTCGAATCCACTTGGCTAAAGTAGATTTCGACGCTGCCTGACCCTTTCTGGGGCCTTCCGGCAGAATAAACAAAGTATCCGTTCTGCGAATCTGAGCAGTGGCTTTTAGATAAGCTTTAACTGCTCTTACTACATCCAAAGAATGCAATAACTTTTCCTCTACCGAAGTAGGTTTGGGGAAAAAAGAAGGAAGAACCACATCTTGGTTCAAATGAAACCTCGATACCACCTTAGGAAGAAAGGCTGGATGAGGGCGTAACACTACTCTATCCTTATGGATAACCAGATATGGCTCCTTACAGGACATAGCTGCTAATTCCGACACTCTTTTAGCCGAACAAATGGCTACTAGAAAAATCAATTTCCTGGTGAGAAGAACCAGGGAAATATGCTGTAATGGTTCAAATGGTTGTTTCTGTAGAACCGACAGAACCAAGTTTAGATCCCATGGACATATGGGAATATTAACCGGAGGACTAATACGCATCACTCCTTGTATAAAGGCTTTGACTAGTGAATGCGAAGCCAAGGGCCTTTGAAAAAATATCGACAAGGCCGAAATCTGACCCTTGATAGTGCTCAAGGCAAGCTTCCTATCTACAGCCCATTGTAGGAAGTCCAGAATCCTACCTATTACGTATTTACGTGGATGCCATTTCTTGGCCTCACACCAGGCGATGTACGCCTTCCAGATTCTATAGTAGATCTGCCTGGATACCGGCTTCCTGGCATTGATCATGGTAGATACCACAGCATTAGAGAGCCCTCTCTTTTTTAGAATGTGGGCTTCAATAGCCAGGCCGTCAAACCTAGGGCTGGTAAGGAAGGGTGGTATATCGGTCCTTGCGAAAGCAGGTCCGGACGATGTGGGAGGGTCCAAGGACTCCCCACAGACATCTTTACAATCTCCGCGTACCATGCTCTTCGGGGCCACGCTGGAGCCATCAGAATCACTGGTTTCTTTTCTACCCTGATTCTGCGGAGTAATCGAGGTAACAATTGTGGCGGTGGGAATGCATATATCAGCTTGAACTGATCCCAAGGGAACACTAGGGCATCCGAGCCGCAAGCTAGGGGATCCCTTGTCCAAGAGACAAACCTGTCCACTTTTGTATTGAATCTGGATGCTAGCAGATCTATATCCGGTGTTCCCCACCGCTGACATATTGTCCGGAAAACCTCGGGATGAAGGGACCATTCCCCTGGGCATAATTGTTGGCGACTTAGAAAGTCCGCCTTCCAATTCTCCACCCCTGGAATGAATACCGCAGATATGGCTGGGACATATCTTTCTGCCCATCTCAGGATGTAATTTACTTCCCTTTGGGCTGCACGACTCCTGGTGCCCCCCTGACGATTGATATATGCCACTGCTGTGGCATTGTCTGACTGAACTCTGACAGGGGACCCTTGGAGTTTGGATGTCCATGCTACTAGGGCATACCGGGCTGCTCGTATCTCTAAGAGATTGATGGGCAGGGCCTTTTCCGCATCCGACCATCTGCCCTGGAGAGACCATTGCTCCAGTACTGCTCCCCAGCCTAAAAGGCTGGCATCTGTAGTGACCACCTTCCAAGAAATCGGACTGAAGGATTTCCCTCTTTCCAGATTCCGGGGAACCAACCACCAACGGAGGCTTCTGCGAACGGAAGGGGACAAGGACATTGGTACGTCCAGAGCCTGAACTTTTTTGTTCCAGGCTGACAGTATGGCCCTTTGCAACTTCCTTGAATGGAATTGACCGTAGGGTACTGCTTCGAATGATGCCACCATTCTTCCCAGCAGCCTCATGCACAGGCGTATGGATGGCTGTCTTTTTGAACCCACTAAGTGGATCAAATCTCTCAAAGACGACCCCTTTTCTCGAGGCAAGAAAATTTTTCTCTGGTCTGAATCCAGCCTTAGCCCCAAGTATTCCAGACTTTTGACTGGTTTTAGGGCTGACTTGTCTCGGTTGATAATCCAACCGTGATATTCCAGATACTTGATTGTCTCGTGAACAACCACTTCTAGTTTTTCCACTGAGTGGTCTATCAGCAACAAGTCGTCTAGATATGCCATTATCGTTACACCTCGTGTTCTTAGATTGGCCAATAATGGGGCCAGAATTTTTGTGAACACTCTTGGTGCTGTGGCCAGACCGAAGGGTAAGGCTCTGAACTGAAAATGGCGCCCTTCTATCGCAAAGCGTAGAAATTTTTGGTGGGCTGGAAAGATGGGGATGTGCAAATACGCATCTTTGATGTCGATCGAGGCTAACCATTCCTCCCCTTGTAGGGCAGTGGCTACCGATCGGATCGACTCCATCCGGAAAGTCCTGATATGTAGGAATTTGTTTAGCCCTTTTAGATTTAATATGGGCCTCACGTCCCCGTTTGGCTTCGGAACTGTAAAGAGGTTTGAGTAAAACCCGAACCCCCATTCTTCCAGGGGGACCTCTATAATTACTGCTTGAAGCAATAATTGTTCCAGTGCCAACAGGAGGGATCCTCTCTTCTGGGGATCCCTTGGCACGTTCGACCTTATAAAGCGGGAAGGAGGGGAGTTTTTTAACTCCAATTTGTATCCCAGATTTACTGCGGAGAGCACCCATCTGTCTCGGATCGTGTCCCGCCAGGTTTCTGTGAACAACTGAAGTCTTCCCCCCACCCGATTGGGTGGGGGCAACCCTTCATGCATTTGACTTTGGGGGAGGTTTTGTACCTCTCCTGCTCCAGGGCTTCTTGTTACCCTGCAACTGTCCCTGATTTTTACCTCCGGGATTTGACCGGGGAGGCCGTCGGAACTGTTTCACAGCCGATGTCCTAGGGACTGGAGAAGCCGGCCTCTTAAAAGAGGGACCTCTAACTCTATTTTTGACCGGCAAGAGTGTACTTTTACCGCTGGAAATTCTCTGGATATACTTGTCCAGGTCTTCCCCGAATAAGCGCTCCCCATGAAATGGGAAGCTGACCAGCAATTTTTTACAGGGAGCTTCAGCAGACCAGTTTTTGAGCCATAGAAGCCTGCGCATATGTACTACAGACAGCGTAAGGCGGGAGGCCTGATGGATTGAATCCTTTATAGCGTCCACCGCAAAGCATAAGGCTCTAGGTAGATCAGCTAGAGCAAGAGCCTGCTGATCTGGCACGTCCCTTAAGACCTGTTTCAACTGATCCTTCACTGCTTGGCAGACCCCTATAGCTGCCACTGCTGGTTGTGTCACCAATCCTGCTGTAGAAAAAGCAGATTTCAATAAGGACTCCAATTTTTTATCTATTGGGTCCTTGAACATTTGGACATTTTCCACCGGACATGTCAGTGATTTATTCACACAAGAGATGGCTGCGTCCACTGTAGGGACCTTCCATTTTCTGACGAACTTATCCTCCATAGGATAGACCACCGGAAATCTCTTGGGGGGAGTAAATATTTTGTCAGGATGCTCCCAATCCTGGTAAATGAGCCCCTCCAGTAAAGGATGGATCGGAAAAGAACAAACAGTCTGGGGAGCTTTTAGCGACCCCAACGAGGAGACAGAAGAGGAGGATGGCTCCGCAAGTGGCATTTTAAATGCTGATCGGACCATATTAGTCAGGGACTGCACCCATAACCTCTCAGCATGTGATGCTGAGAACGGCTCCTCCACTGTTGATTCCTCTACAACTGAATCAACCTCATCCTGATCCCCCTCAGGTAGGTCGTTCTCTGTATGGGACTGTTGCTCTGTTAACAGGCACTCTGAGGGAGGAGACGGAGATCGAGCGCTTTTCTCCTGTGACAGGGAAGCAGCAATTAGTGCTGACAATCTCTCTTCCAGCCCTCCCAGAGCTGAGGAAAAAACCTCCTCTGTTACATACACAGGAGCAGGTGAACTGGGGACAGCCACAGTACCAGGTACTCCTGGGGGTGCCCTACGGTCACTAACCTCTGATTCTTCAGGGGAGACTGGTGCAGCCAAAGCATGCCCAAGATCCTCAGAGCCCGATGGAGACCCCCTATTCCTCCTGGAATTTCTAGTCCCGGAGTTTTTAGACGGCATATTCCTAAGCCACAAAGCTGAGGTATTCCAGCCGAAAATACACCAGTTACTGATAATAGTCTAGCATAAATGCTGCTATAATAAACAGTTGGTGTCTACTAATGTGCCTTTCTAGGGGATGCCTGTATCAACCGCTTGCTGTATGCCTTTAAATGTTGCCAGCTCTGTCTCTGTACTTCATAGCCAGCTTACTGCAATAATGTGGCTTTTTAAAAACCTGCTGGGACGCCCGCACATGCGCAGAAGCGCTGCGGCGCGCACAGAGCGTCATCCCCCAGGCCCCGCCCCTTTTTCCAGCCACCTCTATATATAGAGGCGCGTGCACGCGCACGCGCGCGGCCACGTGCGCCTCGGCGCTAATTTTCAAACATGGAAACCAGGGACAGGAGCCAGGGCCCCCTTTGCCGCAGGCCGGGGGATAGACGAACACTGCAACATGGCAGAGGAAACAGTTTCCTGTAGGAGAACTCACCAGCTGCCTGGACTTTGCTCTCTGAGAAGAAACTAGTCCATATGACAAGAAAAACATTCCACAGCGGCCTCTAGTGGACAAACACAGGTACCGCAGTTTAATATACTAAACATATATAAAAAAACATTCTTTTTTTTTTTTTTCTTGACCACCATTAAAAATTATTACATTTTTTTTTAGTAGTTACAGGCATGCACAGATATTAGCGGGAATACCGTTAGGTAACAGACAGAAAGACAAATTAGGCTTGGGGGTCCCCCAATAGAACCAAGTTCCTGGGGGCCCCCACTTACCTGTTCCCCGCCGCAGGACTTTGTTTGGTCCACAAAAGCCCAAACTTCACCTATCACGGCAGGCATTGTAATCAAACCTTCAGGGACCGGGTTCCCAAGGATTCCACTCCCCTGGACCTGTATAGCACCCTGCACAGAAAACATCTTGGTCGTGGGTATGACCAGAGCTCTGGATCCCAGGGTCCAGCTCTCCTAAGAGAAGCATTACAGGCAGAACCTTGCTCTTCTCTGCAAGGCCCGGGTACCGACCGTTTAGCTATGAAGCTTTTTTGGTCGGATCCGGAATAGCTTACTGAGGCCCAAAAGAACCTGTACGCAAGCTCAGTGAAAAACACGTTTCTTCTTGGCCAACACCTTAGACACTGGCAAAAAACTGAGGTGCTCCCGGATGGGAGGGGCTTATATAGGGGAGGGTACTTCCGGTTTTGGAAGTTGCCAGTGCCAGCACCTGACGGTAACTATATAACCCATTAGTAATGACTATGTCGCTCTGTGTCCCGTGATGTACGAGAAAGAAAGTCCGCCTTCCAATTCTCCACTCCTGGAATGAATACCGCAGATATGGCTGGGACATATCTTTCTGCCCATCTCAGGATGTAATTTACTTCCCTCTGGGCTGCACGACTCCTGGTGCCCCCCTGATTATTGATATATGCCACTGCTGTGGCATTGTCTGATTGAATTCTGACAGGGGACCCTTGGAGTTTGGATGTCCATGCTACTAGGGCATACCGGGCTGCTCGTATCTCTAAGAGATTGATGGGCAGGGCCTTTTCTGCATCCGACCATCTGCCCTGGAGAGACCATTGCTCCAGTACTGCTCCCCAGCCTATAAGGCTGGCATCTGTAGTGACCTCCTTCCAGGAAATCGGATTGAAGGATTTCCCTCTTTCCAGATTCTGGGGAACCAACCACCAGCGGAGGCTCTTGCGAACGGAAGGGGACAAGGACATTGGTAAGTCCAGAGCCTGAACTTTTTTGTTCCAGGCTGACAGTATGGCCCTTTGCAAATTCCTTGAATGGAATTGACCGTAGGGTACTGCTTCGAATGATGCCACCATTTTTCCCCAGCAGCCTCATGCACAGGCGTATGGATGGCTGTCTTTTTGAACCCACTAAGTGGATCAGGTCCCTCAAAGACGACCCCTCTTCTTGAGGCAAGAAAATTTTTCTCTGGTCTGAATCCAGCCTTAGCCCCAAGTATTCCAGACTTTTGACTGGTTTTAGGGCTGACTTGTCTCGGTTGATAATCCAACCGTGATATTCCAGATACTTGATTGTCTCGTGAACAACCACTTCTAGTTTTTTCACTGAGTGGTCTATCAGCAACAAGTCATCTAGATATGCCATTATCATTACACCTTGTGTTCTTAGATTGGCCAATAAAGGGCCAGAATTTTTGTAAACACTCGTGGTGCTGTGGCCAAACCGAAGGGTAAGGCTCTGAACTGAAAATGGCGCCCTTCTACTGCAAAGCGTAGAAACTTTTGGTAGACTGGAAAGATGGGAATGTGCAGATAAGCATCTTTGATGTCGATCGCGGCTAACCAATCCTCCCCTTGTAGGGCAGTGGCCACCGATCGGATCGACTCCATCGGAAAGTCCTGATATACAGGAATTTGTATAGCCCTTTTAGAATTAATATGGGCCACCCGTCCGCGTTTGCTTAGGGACTGTAAAGAGGTTTGAGTAAAACCCGAACCCTCATTCTTCCAGGGGAACCTCCATAATTACTCCTTGGAGCAATAGTTGTTCTAGTGCCACAGGAGGGACTCTCTCTTCCGGGGATCCCTTGGCACGTTTGACCTCAAAAATGGGAAGGAGGAGAGTCTTTTAACTCCAAACTGTATCCCAAACATACCGCGGAAATTTAACTTTGGGGGAGGTTTTGTACCTCCCCTGACCCAGGGTTTCTCATTACCCTGCTATTGTCCCTGTTTTTTACCCCCGGGAATTGACCGAGGAGGCCGTCGGAACTGTTACACAGCCGATGCCTCAGGGACTGGAGAAGCAGGCCTCTTAAAGAGGGACCTCTAACTCTGTTTTTAACCGGCAAGAGCGTATTTACCGCTAGAAATTTTCTGGATATATTTGTCCAGGTTTTCCCTGAATAAGCGTTCACCATGAAATGGGACGCTAACCAGCCATTCTTTACAGGGAGCTTCAGCAGACCAGTTTTTGAGCCATAGAAGCCTACGCATATGTACTATAGACAGCGTAAGGCGGGAGGCGTGATGGACTGAATCCTTTATGGCGTCAACCGCAAAGCCTAAGGCTCTAGGTAGATCAGCTAGGGCAAAGCCTGCTGATCTGTCAAGTCCCTCAAGACCTGTTTCAACTGATCCTTCGCTGCTTAGCAGACCCCAATAGCTGCTACTGCTGGTTGTGTCACCAAGCTTGCTGTAGAAAGAAGCAGACTTTCATAAGGACTCCAATCTTTTATCTATTGGGTTCTTGAACATTTGGACATTATCCACTGGACATGTCAGTGATTTATACATACAAGAGATGGCTGCGTCCACTGTAGGGACCTTCCATTTATTTTATTTTTTTTTGATGAACTTATCCTCCATGGGATAGACCACCGGAAATCTCTTGGGGGAATAATATTTTCTCAGGACATTCCCAATCCTGGTAAATAAGCCCTTTCAGTAAAAGGGTGAAGTGGAAAAGAACAGACAGTCTGGGGGCTTCTAGCGACCCCAACGAGGATACAGTAGTGGTTGATGGTACCGCAAGGTGCATTTTTAATGCCGATCGGACCATGTTAGTCAGAGACTGAACCCACAATCTTTCAGCTTGAGCTGCTGAGAAAGGTTCCTCCACTGTTTGATTCCTCTATAACAGAATCAACCTCATCCTGATCCCCTTCAGGCAGGTCGATCCCTGTATGGGACTGTTGCTCTGCTAACAGGCACTCTGAAGGAGGAGACGGAGATCGGCGTGCTTTCCCTGACAGGGAGGCAGCGATCAATGTTGACAATCTCTCTCTAATCCTCCCAGAGCTGAGGAAAAAACCTCCTCTGTTACATACACAGGAGCAGGTGACTGAGGACAGCCACAGTACCAAGTACCCCTGCGGGGTCTCTATGGTCACTTACCTCTGAACTTCAGGGGAGACTGGTGCAGCAGAAGCATGCCCACCTCAGAGCCCGATGAGACCCCCTTCGCTTCCTGGAAGATTCAGTTCCGGAGCTTCTGGACGGCATATTCTTAAGCCTAAAGCTGAGGTATTCCAGCCGTAATACACCACTTTTACTGAGAATAGTCTAGCACAATTGCTGCTATATCACAGTTGGTGTCTACTAAAGTGCCTTTCTAGGGGATGCCTGCATCAACCGCCTCTGTGTGCCTTTATCTGTTGCTAGCTCTGTCTGTGCATTCAATAGCCAGCTATAATGTGCTTTAAAACACGCTGGACGCCCGCACATGCGCAGTAGCGCCGCGGCGCACACCTGAGCGTCATCCACCCGCTCCGCCCCTTTTTTCAGATCGCCTCTATGAATAGAGGCGATAACAATAAACATAACATAAATTAAATAACAATAAATTAAAAACAATAAGGAGCTAGATGGGAGCCAGGGCCCCCTTTGCCGCAGGGCCCGGGGATGGATGAGCGCAGCAACAGGGCAGAGGAGACAGCTTCCCAGCAGAGAACATACCAACTGCCTGGATTTGATTCTGGAAGAAAAAAATCCACATTACAAGAAAAAGAACCATAGCGGCCTCTAGTGTCTAACACAGGTACCGCGGTCTTACATTTTTTTTTTTTTTTTCTTGCCTACTATTAAAATTTTTACATTTTCTCAGTAGTAACAGGCATACACAGAATATTAGCGGGAATACCTTAGGTAACAGGCAGAAAGACAAAATAGGCTTGGGGGTCCCTCAATAGAACCAAGTTCCTGAGGGCCCCCACTTACCTTTTCCTCGCCGCAGGACTTTGTTTGGTCCACAGAAGCCCAAACTTCACCTATCACGGCAGGCATTGTAATCAAACCTTCAGGGACCGGGTTCCCAAGGATTCCACTCCCCTGGACCTGTATAGCACCCTGCACAGAAAACATCTTGGTCGTGGGTATGACCAGAGCTCTGGATCCCAGGGTACCCACCGTTTAGCTATGAAGCTTTTTTGGTCGGATCCGGAATAGCTTACTGAGGCCCAAAAGAACCTGTACGCAAGCTCAGTGAAAAACACATGTTTCTTCTTGGCCAACACCTTAGACACTGGCAAAAAACTGAGGTGCTCCCGGATGGGAGGGGCTTATATAGGGGAGGGTACTTCCGGTTTTGGAAGTTGCCAGTGCCAGCACCTGACGGTATCTATATAACCCATTAGTAATGACTATGTCGCTCTGTGTCCCGTGATGTACGAGAAAGAAAATGTGGGAGTAGAAGCCTCTGCCCGACTCTGGCGTTGGGACCTGGACTACCACCTCCTGTTCCTCTAACTCCTGAAGGGAGGCCAGATGGGCAGATGATTTTTCTGCACATCTTGGGAGATCTGTGATTAACAGTCTGAGTGGGGGAGGATTGGAAAATTCCAATTTGTATCCTCTCCTGATGATCCCCAACACAAATTGGTTGGACGTGATCATCTCCCACTGTGGGAGGAAGGCCCCCAACCTTCCTCCCACCTTGACCCCGTCACTGGGTCTTTTTGGGCTGTTCAGGTGGGCGAAAAATCGCCCCCCCCACACCCTTTTCCTTTTGGTCCCCATACCCTCTTGTTTGGTTTTTGGGGCTTCCTTTTTCCCCTGAGGAAGAAACTTCCCTTTGGTCTGTTCCCCAAATCTCTTTTTAAGGGGAAAGGCCTTTTTCTTATCAGCCGTTCGATCCAGAACTGCCTCCAAGCCTGGTCCAAATAGCAGGTCTCCTGTGAGGGGAATCCCACAGAGTTTTACTTTGGAAGCGCTCTCTCCCTGCCAAGTCTTAAGCCCTCCTTGCAGAATTGGCCAGGGCAGTAGACCTTGCTGACATGCGTATTGACTCCGCAGACGCGTCTGCAAGGTATGCAACTCCTTTGAGTAGCATGGGGAAAGAGGAAAGAATTGTCTCCTTCGCCGTACCTGCTTCAATGTGAGCTTTGATCTGTGTAAGCCAATATTCCATGTTGCAGGCCACCACTGTGGCCGCCATGACAGGTTTGAGATTTCCTTGGGATGAATCCCATGACTTTTTTAGAAGGGAGTCCATCCTTCTATCCATGGGGTCAGAAAGGACTCCCATGTCCTCAAAGGCCAGGTCCGTGTGCCTTGAGACCTGGGAAAAGGCAGCGTCTAATCTAGGAGATTTATTCCAGACTAGACACTCGTTTTCAGCAATGGGAAATCTTCTCTTCAATGTCTTTGAGAAGAAAGGTTTCATTTCTGGATCCTGCCATTCTCTTTTAATGGCATCGACCAGGACCTCGTGGACCGGGAACACTTTTTCTGTTCCCCTAAGCCCCTGTACATCTGGTCGTGTAGGGATAGTGTCTTCCTTTCTTCCTGAATACCTAAAGTGGTATGGATAGCTCCTAAGAGCTCCTCCACCTCTTCAAGAGAAAGTTTATACCGTGAGGAGCTTGTGGACTCCCCGTCCAACTCCTCTGGTTCCGATTCACTTTGAGAATCTGAAGCTGCATTGTCTGCTTCATCTTCAATTTCCTCTCTGGAATCTTGCGGTTGCTCACCACTACTAGGGAGCATTACCGCAAGGGTGAGGGCAACACTCTGCTGCACTGGTGGAGGATTACTCTGGGGCTGAGGCAACTGGAAAGAGGAAAAAAGTGCCTGAAAGGACTGGAAGGTGCTGGAAAACTCCTTTACTGATGCTGCCAGGTCCGCCCCCTGCTCTGCTGCCTGCTCCCTAACTAGTCCATCAATGCACTCCCTACAGAGTGACTTGGCCCAGGAATCCCCCATGGTGGTTCTACATAAAGGACACTTCTTCCTAGACCCATGGGGTGATTTACTCGTGGCTTTCTGAAAAAGACAGAGAGAGAGAGAGCAGCGTTTAGGTAAAAATCCACCAGCCTAAACAGAAGGATCACCAGGAGTGCACCCCCCAGGACCACCACCAGGGTCCCAGACACACCCCTTTACCCCCCCCCCCCGACCACCAGGGAGGGATAAAACACCCGTGGAGCTAACGGGGACCAGTAAGGGAACACCACCCCAGGGTTCCTCTTACCTTTGAGTGGCTGGTGCTGCTGTCTCCCGGAGTTGTTCGTGGAGCCTCTGCTTCCGACATCTCCGCGAGGAACGTGGTCACAACTGGCCCTGAATAGCTGTCTCCACAGCTCTGACAAGATGCCGCACCAGCCAGCGCCTGGTCCGCTTTCATATTTTGCGTCCGGAACCGGAAGACGCGGATTCTGTGGAAAGGGCACGCCCCCTCCAGGAACTGACGTCGCCCGTCACCCGGAACAGCCTTCAGGCTCCATGCTGACAGCCGTGAGGCAGGGGGGAACCTAGTGCGACTTCCACAGCACCACCCTAGGCGAGATGAAGAGCGGACCTCCCCGGCTATTTCCTTCAATAAGGGAAGCCGGGGGCGCGCGAAATTTGAAAACCAGCGTTGCTGGCGCTCCAGCCAACCGGATCAAAAAGAAGGTAGGAGAGAGAGTGGGACAGCCAGATGAGAACGGTCTCCCTCCCTCCCAGGAAATAGCTCCAGCCTCGCCAGCTGCTCAGCTTGGTTCCTTAGCGGTGTCTCCCCACCGGAGGAAACATCATAACTGAGGGTCTGGCAGGAGAATGAGGCTTAAATCTCTGATTGAAGGCGGTGTTTCCTGAGAGGGGAGTAGCCGGGATCTCTCTGAGGTGGCTGTCCTGAAAGATGAGGGAAAATATAGTCATGACAAAGAATTCAAACTATACAACATGAAGACCATAAAAGATTTCAGAGAATGTAAAGGTTTTAAAGTATTGCAAGCTCTCTCAGCTGTACATGCAAATCCTGGAATACAAATTTAACCACTTAAGGACCGCCCAACGCCGATATACGTCGGCAGAATGGCACGGCTGGGCATAAGCACGTACAGGTATGTTGCCCTTTAAGAGCCCAGCCATGGGTCGCGCGCTCCCGACCTGGTCACGTGACCCGATAGGCGCCGGTGTCCCGCAATCGGGTCACAGAGCTGAAAGCGGAGGTTCCGCCCAATTTTTTTTTTTTAAAGCCAGCAGCTACAAATACTGCAGCTGCTGACTTTTAAAAAATAGACACTTACCTGTCCAGCGCGCCCGCGATGACGGCAGACGAGGTCGAGCAGTCGCTCGGTCCTCGGATGCTGCCGCCACCATTCTCGGAGAGGGAATCAGGAAATGAAGCCTTGCGGCTTTCACTGCCCGGTTCCCTACTGCGCATGCACGATTGGCGCAGCGTCAATGGTCCCCGCTCTCTCATGGGAACAGTGCGTTTCCCAGAAGACAGCGGGGGATGACACGAAGGGGCGTGACTTTTGGGTGGAACTCCGCATGAAGAACGGGGAGAGGTAAGTGTAAACAAACCTTTCCCCGTTTTTCCTAGTGAGTGTCACTGATCCTCTGTTCCCTGTCATAGGGAACGACGATCAGTGACGTCACAGCCACGCCCCCACACAGTTAGAATCACTCATTAGGTCACACTTAACCCCTTCAGCTCCCTCTACAGGTTAACTCCTTCACTGCCAGTGTAATTTTCACAGTAATCAGTGCATTTTTATAGCAATGATCGTTGTAAAAATGACAATGGTCCCAAAATGGTGTCAAAAGTGTCCGCCATAATGTCGCAGTCACGATAAAAATCGCTGATCACCGCCATTAATTGTAAAAAAAAATAGGATTTTTTGTACTCACCGTAAAATCCTTTTCTCTGACATCCATGGACTGACACTGTGTCTCTTTACACTTTACACGTGGGTTTATGTCCCTGCTTGCAGGAGAAGACCTAGGCAGAATGTGAGATGTTATACATACATTCTAAAAGCCAGAGCTGAACAGCCCCACCCAGTGGGCGTTCCCTCCGGACATAACCCTCCCACTACAGTCAGCAGACTTCAGTTCGTAACAAAGCAGTACAAACTTAAAAAGGAAGGGTGGGTGCCGTGTCAGTCCATGGATGTCAGAGAAAAGGATTTTACGGTGAGTACAAAAAATCCTATTTTCTCTTATCATCCATGGACTGACACGGTGTCTCTTTACACTTTACACGTGGGATGTCCCAAAGCAGTGTCAAGAGGGATGGTGCAGTATAAATGGAAAAACCAAAAACTTCACTCCAAGAAAGCAGAGCTCCTCAACGGAGTCGCCGCAACTTTAAACAGCGGCCTGCAGCACCCTGCGGCCGAAGGAAGCATCCGAAGATGCAGCCACATTAACCTTATAAAACTTTAAAAGGTATGAACAGACGACCAGGTCGCCGCCTTGCACACTCGTGCAACCGACGCTTGATGTCGGAAAACCCAGGAAGCACCAATTGCCCTGGTGGAATGCGCCGTAACCGGAAAAGGGTGCCCCCCCCCCCCTTTGAGAGCATAGGCCTGAATGACGGTTTGTCTGATTCCCCTAGAAATGATGGCAGACGAAACCGCTTGGCCCTGTTATGGACCAGAGAGTCACAAACAGTGTGTCGGACTTCCGAATAGAAGCAGTAGCCGACAGGTACACCCGTAAGGCTCGTACCACATCCAATATGTGCAGCGCAAACTCTCTGGGATGCGATGGGTGAGGACAAAAAGATGGGAGGACAATGCCCTCATGTAGGTGAAAGGTCGACGCCACCTTTGGCAAAAAGTAAGGTCGCGGATGCAACCCCGCCTTATCCTTATGGATGACTAAATATGGCGACTTGCAGGACAAAGCTGCCAACTCAGACACCCGTCAAACAGAAGTGATTGCCACTAAAAGGCCACCTTCTGAGACAAGACAAGAGGGGAATATCCCGGATATTCCCAAAAGGAGGTTCCTGGAGGACCGAGAGCACCAAATTCAGATCCCACGGTGGGAAAGGAGGCTTGACAGGAGGGAGCACATGGCGAACCCCCAACACAAGGTGCTAACCAAGAAATGACCCGCTAGAGGTCGCTGAAAGAAGACGGCCAAGGCCGAAATCTGATCCTTGATGGTACTCAAAGCAAGCTTTTGGGTCACTCCACACTGCAGAGGACGCAGGATTCTGGGGACGGAATACGTCCGAGGACGCCAGTCCAGCGCTTCGCATATGGCGATATAAGCTTTCCAGGCACGGTGATAGATCTGCCTGGAGGAAGACTTCCGTGTCCTTAACATGGTCAAAATGACCGAGTCCGAGAGACCTCGGTCCCTCAACACCTGGCTTTTAACAGCCCTGCCGTTAAAGCCAGAGACTGTAAGCCGGATGAAAATATAGGACCTTGAGACTGAAGGTCCTCCCTCATCGGCAACCGCCAGGGAACGTCCGCGACGAGACGTACCAGATCAGCGTACCAGTGATGCTGAGGCCAATCCGGAACAATTAGGATCGCCGGAGTTTATAACAGGCGATAAGGACCCTATGGGGCCAATGCATCCGAGGCATCGCCCAAGGATCCCTGGATCTGGCCACAACCTCGACCCTTGCGATTGAGTTGAGAGGCCATCAGGTCCACATCCGGCATGCCCCACCGTCGGTAAAGAAGTTGAAATATGCAAGGACCACTCTTCTTGGTCCGGCGTCTCAGATAGTCCGCCTGCCCATTGTCTATGCCCAGAATGTAAAATGGCCTACAGAGCCGCCACGTTTCTTCCGGCCCACTTCAGGATACGGACTACCTCGGAAGCCGCAGCTGAGCTCCGAGTTCCCCCTTGATGGTTTACATACGCCACCGCCGTGGCGGTGTCCGACTGGCTCCTGATGGAGCGACCCCGTACTCTCTCCGACCTGAGGAGAGACACGGTCCGATGGCCCGTATTTCCAGAACAGTGATTGGTAAACGGGCTCGTCCGGAGTCCAAGGCCTGAGCCGACAGGACTCCCCAGACTCCACCCCAGCCCGTCAGGCTGGTGTCCGTCGTGAGTACCGTCCATTGGATGGGAGGGGAACGACTTTCCGGACCGAAGAGCCGAGGATCTCAACCACCATGTCAGGGGCGCCCTGACCAGGTGAATCACCTGGATCTGAAGATCCAAGGACAACAGGGATTTGTCCCAGGTGGACAAGATCTCCTTCTGCAATGCCCTGGTGTGTGATTGGGCATCCAGAACGGCCGCGAAGGAGGGCACCACGAGTCCCGGGACTCTCATGCAAAAAACGGATTGACAACCATTTTTGGGATGTCAGCACCCGCACCGCAGACAGAAGTGTCAGCAACTTCTCCAGAGGTAGGATACCTTTGCCTCCAAGGAGTCCAGAATCAGAACTAGATACTCCAGACACTGAGTCGGGACCAGGACTGACTCCTGAATGTTCAGGAACCACCCAAAGTCCCTGAGGGTCTAATTGACAACAGTCACCTTTCCTCTAAGTCTGATCCACTTTCTGCTCTTAGCAGAAGATCGTCCAGATAGCCCACGACAGCAATACCTCGCTGTAACAGAAGGCTAGAACCGGAACAAGCACCTTGGTGAACACCCTTGGTGCTGAGGCTAGGCCGAAAGGAAGAGCCACAATCGATAGTGGACTTCGCTGATCGCAGAAACTTCTGGTGACTTGCGCAGATCGGAACATGCAAGTAGGCGTCCTTGAAGTCCAAGGACGCCAGAAGAAAATCCCTTTGGTGGAGTGTAGCGATCACCGTGCGAATGGATTCCATGCGGAATTTCTGCACCTTCTCGAAGGCATTCAGGGCCTTGAGGTCCAGGATAGGTCGAACCACGTCCTATTTTTGGGAAGACAAACAGATTCGAGTAGAATCCCTGAAAACTCTCCTGTGACGGAACCGGCACAATCACTCCGGACCTGATCAAATCCTGTACAGCCCCCAAGAGGAGGGCTGCCCGACAGGTAGGAAGGAGAGAAAGATTTGAGGGAAAGAATCTGTCTGGGGGCCAGGATCGGAATACTATCCTGTATCCTGAGGTGACCACCTCGCACACCCACCAGTCGGAGATTCGGGAGGACCACCGATTCGTGACCTGCGAAGTCGTCCCTCCACCCCAGAGTCGGGCGGAGGCAAGACTTCACGCGGAGGCGGGCTTGGGAGCCGCTTGTTCGGCTTACGCACCCAGGGGCACTTGTGCCCACCAGCCGCACTGCCGTCAGTCTGAGAGGGCCTACCCGTGGACTCTGACTGATGAAAAAACCCCGTTTTGCTGGAAAGGAAGGCCAATGTTTGCGGCGGGCCTCCTCACCCTTGCTAGTCTAAGGAAGAAGAGTGCTTTTACCTCCCATGACATCCATGACGATGTCATCCAGAGCAGCACCGAAAGGTCTACCACCCTTAAATGGTAGATCCGTCAGGAGCTTCCCAAGGCTAGGTCAGCAGACCAGCACTTCAACCAGATAAGACACAATACCACCGCCGAGACAGAGGCCCTTGATATTAAAGGGGCCGCGTCCAACGTGGCGTCGCACACATAAACCAGGCCCTGAACCAGTTGGTGGGCCACAGCAACTGTGTCTGGAGGAAGATTATGCTCCTGTACAGCTAGGTGCAACATTTTTGCCCAACCTGTAAGTGTTTAAGACACAAGGGTCGCCGCTACCACAGGCCGCAGGGCGGATCCCAACAAGGCAAACATGGCTCTGCTCACCACTTCTGACCTCCTGTCAGTGGGGTCCTCAAATGCAGGAGTCCCCTCCATCGGGAGAGTGATGGCCTTGTTCAACCGGGCGACTGGAGGGTCGACCCTGGGGGAGAAGCCCACTTTTTAAGTAGGGCATCTTCAAGGGGTATCTGATAGACAAACGCCGCGGGACCATAAAAAAAAATTTCTGCGGCTTTTCGCAGACCTTATCAATGAGCTGGTCAAAGAAAGTACATATGGAAAAACCTCTTTAGAAGGCCTGGCCTTAAAAGAACCAAAGGAGACTGTATCCGCCTGAGGTTCTGCATCCGCAGCATTTTAGCTTGAGAATGTCCCTCACCGCAGTCATGAGTACACTAACAAGCGCCCTGTCATTTACTGACTCAGAACTGGAGTTTTCCTCATAAGGAATGTCCTGTTCAAAACCATCCAATACATTCAGAACTAGGGTCCTGAGCGGTAGTGGCTAGGCCCATATCTGAATCAGCGCACTGCCCTCATGAAGTAAAGTGGGGAGAGGGCGCTTTTTTGCTCCCTTGCAACAGCTCCCATCCTGGTCAGAAATGATTCCAGGACTGCCCACAACTGGTCCCTAGGGACCGCAGGTGCTGAAGCACTGCCTGTTGTCCACTGACATTTAGGGGAAGCTGGTGACAGAGAATCCATATTGCCCCCCTCTGAGACTCCTCAGATAAAAAGTCCACCCACAGGCTGTGCTGACTGAGGAGGGGGCGCCCAGGGGACTCACCAAACCGGACCAGGGACCGCTCAGTTCTGCGGTCTGAACCTTTAGGGTACTGATAGACAGGCCTAGTTCCACACCTGCCTGGAGGAAATCCAGTACCTCTGGAATCCCAGGATGATCTAGTCCCTGCTCTTCCAGCCAGGAAAGAAATCTCTTCCATACCTTGGCATAAATAGCCCTGGTTACTGGCTTACGGCACTCCAGCAGAGTTTTAATCACTCTGTCTGAAAAGCCCTGAGCTTTTAGCAGTAGTTCCTCAGATACCAGGCTGTTAATTTTAGGTTCTTTATCTGTGGGTAGAGAACAGGACCTTGGGAGATCAGATCTTCCCTGACTGGAAGAGTCAATGGGGGACAAACAGACAGTCTCTTTAGGTTGGCAAACCACGGCCTCTTTGGCAAGTATGGAGTAATTATGATTAGGTCCGTAGATTATGACAGGAATCTTTGAAGAACCGTGGCTATCAGCCTCACTGGAGGGAAGGCATAACACAGGTTGAACTGCCAAGGATTGGCGAAGGCGTCTATTCCTGTGGCCTGGTCCAACGGGTGGATAGAAAAGAACGGAGGCACCTTTTTGTTGGTCTCCGTGGCAAAGAGGTCCACCTCTGGCTGTCCCCAATGCTACACAATCTCCATGAATACCTCCCTGTTGAGGGACCATTCGTCTTGTCCTATGTGCCGACAACCGAGAAAGTCCGCCAGAGAATTCTGCGAGCCTTTTAGGTGAACTGCTGACAGAGGACAGGTTCACCTCGGCCCAACATAGGATTTTGTTCGCTATGGCCCGCAGAGCTGGGCTCCTTGTGCCCCCGTCGGTTTACGCAAGCGATGGCTGCTGCATTGTCGATGGGACTGAAAGGTCTCTATAGCTCTTAGGATAGCCAGAAGTTCCCTCTGGTTCGAGGATCGACGAGCCTCTACAGGCGACCAGGACCCCTGGGCTAGGTTTTCTTCCAGATGGGCCCCCCAACCCAATGCACTGGCATCTGTCGTTATCACTATGGCCGTATGCCTGGCCCATGACAGACCCTTCTCCAGGTTGTGATGGGCTCGCCACCACCATAAAGTCCTTTTGTCCTTGGTAGAAAGGGGCATAGGAAAATCCAGGCTCTTTTTTTGCCATCCCAGTGGCTCAACATGAGACCCTGTAGAGGGCGCTGGTGCAGCCTTGCCCACGGGACAGCTGGGAAGCAGGACGACAACCCCAGTACTCTCATAACCTCACTGATAGGGGCTGACAGGATAGAAGCGGGGCTACTGCCTGATCCACCTTCAGAATCTTTTCCCTGGGAAGAAAGACTTTCATCTCCACCGAAGAGATTCTGTATCCTAAGTAAAGGACCTCCTGGGACGGGTCAGCTGAGATTTGTCTTGGTTGATCAACCACCCCAGAGACAGTAGGGAACTCTGGGCCTCCTGTAGGTCTTTCTCCAGTTGGTGAAAAGATGGGGCGATAAACAGGAGGTCGTCCAGGTAGGGGATCACCGTGATCGCTTTGACTCTCAGTGGAGCAAGTGCCTTGGCCAGAACCTTTGTAAAGATTCTCGACGACGAGGACAGACCGAAAGGGAGTGCTCGGAACTGGTAGTGCAGGACTTGTGCATCGATCTGCACTGCCAGCCTTAGGAATTTTTTAAATTCCTGATGTATGGGGATATGTAGATAGTAGGGTTGTCCCGATACCACTTTTTTAAGACCGAGTACAAGTACCGATACTTTTTTTCAAGTACTCGCCGATACCGATTACCGATACTTTTTTTCAATGTTATGTGACAGTTTGAAAGATGGGGACAGAAAGGTGCCACTGGGCACAGAAAGGTGGCACTGTGGGCACAGAAAGGTGGCACTGTGGGCACAGAAAGGTGGCACTGTGGGCACAGAAAGGTGGCACTGTGGGCACAGAAAGGTGGCACTGTGGGCACAGAAAGGTGGCACTGATTGCACAGAAAGGTGGCACTTGTGGGCACTTATGGGCAGTGATAGGTGGCACTTATGGGCAGTGATAGGTGGCACTTATGGGCAGTGATAGGTGGCACTTATGGGCAGTGATAGGTGGCACTTATGGGCAGTGATAGGTGGCACTTATGGGCAGTGATAGGTGGCACTTATGGGCAGTGATAGGTGGCACTTATGGGTGGCACTTGTGGGCACTGATAGATGGCACTGATTGCACTATCAGTGCAATCAGTGCCATCAGTGCCCACAAGTGCCACCTATCAGTGCAATCAGTGCCCATAAGTGCCACCTATCAGTGGCATCTACCAGTGCCACCTGATAGGTGGCACTGGTAGATGGCACTGATTCCACTGATAGGTAGCACTTGTGGGTACTGATAGGTGGCTGGCACTGAAATGCTGCGGGGGGTGAGGGGAAATGACACAGGATTTAAGAAAAAAAAAAAACTGCTGCAACGCCCCTCTTGGTACACTCTGCACTCGGCTGCAGTAAGCAACAGCAGACATCTTGTTACACCCAGCCCATATAGCTCGGGCTGGGTGTAACAAGATGTCTGCTGCTGCTTACTGCAGCCGAGTGCAGAGTGTACCAAGATGGGCGTGGGGACGTTCAGCCGCTGACGGCGACCGAATGTGACAGCACCGGTCACCGATCCTGATGCGGCTGCGCCCTGAACCCCTGCCAGCTTACCAGGTTCAACTGCAGGTGAGGGACTCGCTCTCCGCCCGCGGACTCCGTCCACCGACTGTGCCCGCCCTCTTCAGCCAGACTCCGCCCGCACTTTCCTCTCCCGCCCTCCCCAGCCACTGACTCCTCCCGCCCTCTCCGGCCAGACTCCGCCCGCACACCCCCACCCTCTCTCCTGCCCTCCCTAGCCACTGACTCCTCGCGCCCTCTCCGGCCACAAAAAAAAAAAAAGTATCGGGTGAAGCATCGGGAGCATTTGCGCGAGTACAAGTACTCGCGCAAATGCTTGGTATCGGTCCCGATAGCGATACTAGTATCGGTATCGGGACAACCCTAGTAGATAGGCATCCCTGAGATCTACTGTGGCCATGAAACTGCCTGGGAACAGGAGGTTGGTTACAGAGAATATTGACTCCATCCTGAACCGCTTGTATTTTACAAATTTGTTCAGGGGACGAAGATTCAGGATTAACCTGAACTTCCCAGAAGGTTTCTTCACAACAAACACGTGAGAATACACCCCCTGCTCCTTCAAGGGCACCTGAATAAGGACTCTTTGATCCACTAGATCCCCTAATAACAGACCCAAAGCCTTTGCTTTTTCCCGGTCTCTTGGCAGCTGGGTAAGCTGGAACATTGAGGGGGGGAACAGAATCGAACTCCAATCTGTAACAGTTTTTCTTATAATGTCCAAAATGAACAGACTTGGAGTCGAATTGATCCATTGTGGGAGTAACTCCCCCAGTCTCCCTCCCACTGGGACACAGGAGTCACTGGGGTTTAGGGGTGGTTTGAGGAGGATTAAATAGGATTCCTCCTCTTCCACGTCCCTTAAGGCCCGTCCAATGTTTCTTGGGACGGCCATCCCTTTGCTGTTGGCCCGGTTGCCTGGGGCCACGAAAAAACCCGTTGCTCTCGTTTTTCTTTTTCAGGAAAGGCCTTTTTCCTATCCCAAGTTCTTTCCAGAGCCTCCTGCAGACCTGGTACGAACAGATGGTCACCAGAAAAAGGTAAACCACAAAGTTTAAGTTTAGAGGCGGGATCGCCAGACCATGTTTTTAGCCATACAGCCCTTCTGGCTGCATTAACTAAGCGGCAGATCTGGCTGCCAATTTTACCGACTCTGCAGAGGCGTCTGCCAGAAAGCCTACTGCCTTAAATAGTAAGGCCTCATGCCCACTGGCGTTTTTACAGCTGCGTTTTTTGCAGCTTAAAAACGCCTGTCCATGTTATTGTAAATATTTTTTTATTTTTTTTTTGAAAAAAAAAAAAAAAACGTCGGAGCTAAAAACGCGACCGCGCGTTAGTGCGCGTTTGACGCTCGCGTTTTTTCTGCCTAATTCTGACGCTGAGGAACGCACTGGTCCTGGGTTTTTTTTACAGCTTAAAAACGTCTATGCTATTTGCAGCTCAAAAACGTCTAGGTGGGCATGAAGCCATAGACTAACATGGACAGGCGTTTTTAAGCTGTAAAAAACGCTCAAAAACGCGGCTGTAAAAACGTCCGTGGGCATGAGGCCTAAGGGAAAAGATTTTAACAGCTGCTGTCTAGGTGTACCAGCAGCAATGTGAGATTGTAACTGTGTGAGCCAGCACTCCAGATTTATGGCCACACAAGTGGCTGCTAGGGCCGGTTTCAACCCCATCGAAGAGGCATCCCAAGCCCTCTTTAGCAGCACATCTCCCCTCTTATCCATGGGATCCTTGAGCGACCCCAGATCGAAGGCCAAGTCTGTCCTTTTAGAGACTTTGGCTAACGGTGCATACAACTTTGGAATCTTATTCCATGGAAAGCATCTGCTTCATAGGGGAACCTCCGCTTGAGGTTACCGGACAAGGGCCTCTTTTCCGGCTGTTCCCACTCCAGCAAAATCGACTCAGTTTTATGAACAGGAAACACCCTGGCTTTCTGTGCACTAGACCCCTGATACATTAGGTCATGCTTTGAAAGTTGGACTTGCTCCTCACGAATTTCTAACGTGTCATAAATCGCCTTCAACAAATCTCCCACATCATCCAGAGATAGTTTGTATCTGGCGCCCCCTGGAGGAATCATCATCCTCCTTCTCAGATCCGGAAGCTGAATCCGCCTGAGAAGAGGCTAGCGATCTTGGTACCCTTTCCTTAACCATCACCTCCTCCTCCTGACTGGGCTCAGACCGGGAGGGTGTACTGGCTGCTCTATATAGGGAAGAAGAGGGACCCTGCACCCTATCCATCATTCCTTTAAATGATTGGAATGTGGATGCTAGCTCGTCTTTAACTGAAGCCAGGATTTTGTCACTCTGCCACAGAATTATCCTTGACGAGACTGCTGACACAATCAGGGCATAGAGGCTTCTCCCAGTTAGAGCCCCAAACGGCACACTGTTTCCTAGGCGGCTGCATATGAGTCTTGTCCTGGGCTTTAACCTGAAAGCCAAACAAAAGAGAAAGGACAAAAACATTCCATCAATATGCCTCCCTGACCCACACCACCACTGTGCTCGAGTCAGCCTAGGTAGTGCCCACCCCTCACCAGAGGTTCTCCACCCAGGGAGGGGAATATAGGGTCCAATACCCTGACCCCCCAGTGTAAGGAATGTCCACCCTCACCACCCTACCTGAGAGGCGCCGGAGCCTGATGAACCGGAGTCTACAACCTGAACAGGTGTCTCCATTGTCCCTGGTGCTTGCGCGGCCTCGCCGAGCCTTTTTACCGCTCCGGCAATGCCTGGCTATCCACCGCTGCGCCTAAGAGACTGGAACCATGTCTCCGGGCGCCCCTTGATGACGCGGTTCCGCCGGAAGTCTCATCACTTACGCCCGCTGGAACGCAGAAGCCCGCCCCCTGCGCGCTGTACCCAGAAGTGACGGCCGAATGGGAGTGGCCAGCCGAGCGTCTCTCTCGCCCACCAGCCAGGACACACTACTCAGCACAGGTACAGGCAGACAGGGGAACCAGGTCCAAGTCGCCAAAGGTCCTGCTCTCTCCGAGCTAGCGGCAGCGGTGGAGCCGGCAACCTCGCTCTTCCGATAGGACAGAGGGGTGCCCAGGCAGAGGAGAGTCATTGCCAGGGGCTCTTCCCAGGACAGTCCTGAGACATGGAGCTCCCTTAGGTTCCTTAGCGTGCTCCTTCCCGTCCGGCAGGAAACACAATAACTGAAGAGGGATACCTGGAGGACCACCTTTAAAGATGATGGGTGTGTGCGTTTCCTGTCCCGGAGGGAGGAGCCCTATGTCTCAGAGGCTGTCCTGGAAGACGAAAGGAGAAAATCTAGGCATGTAAACAAGACGCGGCTCCTCCGGTCTGCGTCCGTCTCACGTGATCCCGGGGATCTCGTGAGACGGACGCAGACCGGAAGCGACCGGAGGAGAAGTAAGACGGCTGTTCAGCCGCGTCTTCTTTACATGCCTAGATTTTTCTTGTTAACTGTAAGAGTCCACCTTCAGATTTAATAAATTAGTCACCATTATTTTACAATACTTCACTATTGGAGGCTTTTTCTTTCTCCGTTACCCTCCCTGTGTCATTTGGTATGACACTTTGTGCTAAGTGACTAGGAGAATAGCGGGAGTACCATAGGCGGATCATCCTATCACGTATATCAGTGGAGAGGAAGGAGAGCGAAGTGGGAGGAATCATTTCCATAGACATCCATAATACATGCAAATTATTCAAGTACTAAGGTGAGAGTTCTGGGAGACTGGGCAAGGAAAAGAGGGTTATCCTAGTAGTGCCATTACGCACAGAGAGGAGACACTCAGTCCCCCATATCGCCATTATTTGAGGACCAACAGCCGGTCACAAGGAAGGAATCCTACTCAATAAGGACTACTATATTAACTCACCCATAACCACTCACAGCTATATATTATAATTTTTTCACACCAGACAGACTTTGCAACACCATTTTCATTTGTTTCTATGTTCACAGATTGTTTGATGTAATATTAATAGAGATTTTGATGTAATTTTGTGTTTAGCCCCATATGGGATTTCTTGAAGCGCAAATTACTTTATATTATTTATCTATCTTTTGTGTACAGTGAACACTGCTAGATTTGCTGCTAGAGAACGCATCACACCACTGGTTATACTTTCTATTACTCACTATTAGCGCGAAAGATATTTATTACTTCAATGGAGCCTAAATGATTCCTATTCTGAACCATCACAGCATAGTAAGTAAATTGTTTTTTTCTTTTTGCCCCCGCTCAGTAAAATGGCAAGACCAACATCTAGAGTTTGGAAATATTTCTACAGTGCAATTTCTGCTGAGAACAAAGTGGAAATTTGGAAATATTGTGAAAAGAAATACTTTTTTCCAAATGCAACAAGGATGACAGAACACACCCTTGCATGCCAGAGGCGGCCTAAAGACATTAACAAATACTTCATGGAATTAAATGAGGACCATCATGAAAGTGCAAGTAGTTTTTCCCTCCAGAATTCTTATTCCAGAAAAACTCTCTGCTGCTTCTGGATTATCACAAAGTGGTTCTTCAGCAGCAGCATCTTCAAGTGACGAAGTGTTAAAAACCACTGCCTCCCAAAAATACACAATACATGTGTAGCACACAGACCTTTTCCTGCCTTAGGCCCACTTGACGGTCAAGGCACACCGCGCTATATGCCCGTACCCTCCTGTTTGAGGAGGTTAAGCGGTGTTAACAATTTTGGGTCCTGCAGCAGGTTCTCCCAGTAGACTGGTCCTCATCCCCTTTAGTATAGGGACAACTCTCTATTATTCCCCAATAAGGCCAATGTCCACACCACTTCAACGCTGAGTTTATTTCACAAGCAAGTTAAAGTGGTTGTAAACCCGGTAAAAAATTTTTTTTTTTTTATAACAACCTGGAAGAGAAAGGCATAATGAGCTAATATGACTAGCATAATAGCTCATTATGCATCACTTACCTTAGGTCGGGGCCCCCGAAGCCGTCCTTGTCTCCCTCCAGCCGCATCCATCGCTGCGGCGATAGCCGGAAGGTTACTTCCGGGTATCGCCGCACCAGCCAGCTGTGATTGGCCGGAGCGGACGGAGACGTCACTCTGCGCATGCGCGCGAGAGATGTCACATTCGGCTACGACCAGCGATTGCTGGGAAGTACCCGATTGTGAATGGGATTAACCCCATGAATGCGCCATTGTCTATGGCACGCATGCGCCGTAGACAGCGGCGCCTGTCATTTTTAGTAAATATCTCCTAAACCGTGTAGGTTTAGGAGATATTTCTTGCACCTACAGGTAAGCCTTAATCTAGGCTTACCTGTAGGTGCAAGTTGAAAAAGTGGGTTTACAACCACTTTAAAGTTCAGCAGACAGGAAAGGTGGATGAGAGAAAAGACAGCAAGGTTTGGGAGATAGGTCCAGGCACAAACTGGTATGATAGTCGCTACTCGATCCCGAGTAGGTTTAGCTCACCGGGATAGTCCCCTGTAAGAGCGGATCCTAGCAGCTGGAGTGATGCTCGAACGTTCACTTTAGGTTTTCCTTGAGATACGATCGGGAGATCCTCTGCCACAGAATCTTTACGTCCCAAACTGCTCGGCTGTTGCAACACAAGGACAGGTGCCAGTGATAGCACATTGCAAGGCCTTTGGTGGATCTTTGAATCCCTCCAGGCCTCTTTCACCGTGAACTCTCACCGGTCCATAAAGAAAAGTCCTCCCCCAGTCTCCTCTTCTTAGAGTGGGTCCACCCTTTCCTGGGCACCCTAGGATTCTTCTTTTTGGAGGTAGGCCCAGACTAAAGGTGCTGGGCCTACTAGTGGAGTTGCAGCCCCAGGCTAAAGGTGCCTGAGACCCGTACTGCTGCCGAGAGAGGACACCCTAAGGCATAGCAATGTCGCCCATGGTTCAACCCTGACCTGATATAGCAGTGCCACCTACAGGCCACAGGGAACTGTGTGTCAGGCTGCATCACACAGGCAGAAGCTGGTACTAACAAATCAAAGTGGTCTGAGCCTGGCTACTAGCTCAGACCAGCCCCTAAATTTAAGCACATAGCACCCCTGAAAGTAAAGGGGCGCTACATATGCTATTCATTCAATTTTTAAAACTACTCCACACTGAAATATTTTCTTAAATTTTTCTGGACAAAAAAAAATAAAAAATACGTTTTTTCCCATGGCTTCAAAATTTCCAGAAATGTTACATCTCTAAGATATGGAAAAATAAGTACCGTATTTATCGGCGTATAACACGCACAGGCGTATAACACGCACCATAACTTTAAGAGAGAAGTTTCAGGAAAAAAACTTTCCACAGCCCCCTGCGTATAACACGCAGGCACAGTTTACCCTCTATTTTCAGGGTAAAAAAGTGAGTGTTATACGCCAATAAATACAGTAATCACCCTTGAGACAGTAAAGATTAAATATAGAGGCAATATAAAATAGCTTGTCACCAACCTTGAATATGAACTCCAAGAAGAAAGGACCCAAACAAAGCAGCAAACACATGCTTTATCACGGTCATCTTTTTTATTGGCAGCATTTTTCCAGGAAAGAGAATTCTAGGGTTTGGAGCTATGCAGAATATTTTCGCAAATAGAGATTTTCTTTGGTTAAATTTGTTCCTGTAAAAAAATAAAAGTTTAAATTTAACATGAGATAATTGAAACCGTTCCAATAATTTTTTTTTTTTTTTACAAAAACCCATAAAAAAAAACTGTTAAAGTACATTTAAACTTGAGAACAAACATTTAATATAGTGCAGCTTACAGGCGTGTATTATTATTATTATACAGGATTTATATAGCGTCAACAGTTTGCGCAGCGCTTTACAACATCGGAGGACAGTACAATTACAATACAATACAGGAGGAATCAGAGGGCCCTGCTCGTTCGAGCTTACAATCTACAAGTAGTTGCATTCATTAACTTTTTCCAGGCTAAATGTGTTTTATGCAAATACTGACAAATACCTGTTAATCCTGACAAAAATCTTGTACCTTGTCACTTTGCACAGACCAAAATCTTGAACAAGGTGATCAGTTCAGATATTTCTGGGAAAGCAACACCACTCTAAGTAGTGGAGATAATTAGGGGAGGGGCCGTTGGTAGTCCAAATCAGAAGTGAGCAGCTTAGGGTTACTATGCTGCTCTTCCAAAGATGGACTTAAAGTGGAGCTCCACCCAAAAAAGGGGAAGCTCTGCTTGTTTGCACCCTCCATTGGCACGTTTTGCATTTTTTGAGGGGGAGTGGGTACCTGGTTTTGACAGATACCCACTCCCGGCTCAGATCACCAGTGCTCTACAAACATGCCAGTCTCCATTAATTACAATGCCGACGCCTGCACCCAAAGGCGATTGATGAATCGGCTCGGGTACCAACATCTCTGTATCCCTGGACAGGCAAGTGTCCTATTTAAAGCCAGCAACTTTTTTTTTGGGAGACTGGAGCTCCTCAAATAAAGCCCAACACCACTAACAAATGAAAAAACAATTTTCTTTGCCCTATACCTCCCTCTAACATCCTTTCAGGTGTTTAGTTTTCCTTACCTGTTGAAGCCAGTTATATTCACCTTAGTGCCCTCCCCCCCCCCCATCCAGATCCATCACTGATGCAGTTTACTCCTGAGGGGTACCCTTACCCAGCACCAGTTGTTAACCCTTGATATGGGTTCCCCTTCACTTTCATCAGTTCAACATCTCATTCAAGATTAAGAGGACCTAGGGTTACACTGATATCCTTTTTTTTACCGACGATACCTTTGCAGTGCAATTTGTGCCCACAAAAAAATTAATGGGCTCAAATTGCACTGCAAAGAATCGCATGCAATTTTAACAAGAATGTGGTACAATTTCTGTCCAAATTGCATGAAGTTTTCCGCACCGCTTCTGTCTAAACTCAGGCTGAAGTCAGACAATCCTGGGTTCCTACAGGTTCGTTGTAGGAAACCGCATGCAATTTTATCACTGCATTCTGTCCAAATCCCATGTGATTTTTTGCAGTGTGGTTTGAGCCCATTTACGTTGTATAAGCTCAAACTGCACTGCAAAGGTATCGGTTGCGAGTATCGAGGAATTTGTATTAGTACTTGTGAAAATACTGGTATCGGCACCGATGCAACCCTAAGAGGACCCCTTGACACAAGGGAAATTTCTACATCACACAGGCACTGACGTGGTCACCCAGATAAAGGACCCCGAGAGGAAGTAAACAGTGAGAAGGACCCATGCTGGATGATCATGTGTCCTCGGGTAAGTAAAAACAGGGCTTTATGGAGTTTATTTGCCAACCCAGCGATCAGATCAAATAGATGATTAGAGAGCTACATTTATTCTGGAGTTAGTCTTTTAAGTGTTACTAAACCCAGGACCCTGCAGTCATTATATCTGGTCTCCCACAGTACATAGAAATGCAATTATTTTAGTAAATATAAAGTCCTAAATATCTTTTCTCATCAGTATATAGCAGTCTTGTGACTATCAGTTTCTGGTTAAAGCTTGTAGGAGGATTTTTCATACTTTACTGGCTGGACCCATCAGGATTTAGGATCCCTGACCCTCCTGTCTGGACAGCGTGATTGGCCCTGTGCTGATCACATGCACTCTCCCAAGAAAAAAAAAAAACACTCTAGCAATACACTCCAAACTGAGCATGTGCAGCCTGACTACAGTAGTAACGGTCTTTCCAAAAAATTTTTTGGAGCCAGTAAAAAGAGGAGGATCTGTGCATACAAGATCAAGCAGCCTTTTAACACAATGCAGAAGATTAACCCCTTAGGTTCCACAGTGTGTATAACAAGCATGCTACGCTGCATATACAGACTGATTTCACTGTTGTGGGTTTACTAACACTTTAAGTGGAAAAATAGTGCTGGACCTGTAAACTTATCTTATTGGTATCTTACACTAAGGTTATGATGTTGATGTAGGTGATCTGGTCTCCAGGCAGGCAGCTTCTATGCCCCAGAGGATTTCCAGTCCTCTTGGCTTGTACTGTAATGTAACAAATGGTAACTGAAGCACCACATGACTACTAAAAGGTCTAGATACAACTTTATTTTATTAAAGGACAGGGAGGACAATCCAACGAGTATCCAATGCATTTGAAGGGGTCCAAAACTGCACTGTTTAACCACTTAACGACCGCCCACTGTAATTATACGTCGGCAGAATGGCACCGACAGGCAGAATCACGTAGATCGACGTGATTGCCTTTGTATAGTTGGGGGGTCCTTTACAGTGAGCGGCCGTTACTCGTTTGGGAGCGATCAGGGATGAGGGGACGGCCGTTGGATTCCGGCCACCCCCTCGCGATCGCTCCCGGCGAATGAGAGAGCTTCCCCTGCCTGTGTAATGTAAACACAGGCAGAGGAAGTGATGTCATCTCTCCTCGTGTCGGACTTTTCGATCCGGCGCGAGGAGAGAAGACATCACAGAGTAAGTGCACCAACAGCCCACTGACACCAGTACACGTAGGCACACTTACACCCCCCAGTCACCCCCAGTCACAGTGTCACCGTTTGCAGTGGGCATTTTTTTACTGATCACTGCAATCAGTGTCATTTGTGACAGTAAAAAGTTGCAGGGCAGTTAGGTTTAGGCCCCTTTAGGTCCAGGGTAGCCCCCTAACCCCCCCTAATAAAGGTTTAACCCCCCTTGATCGCCCCCCAGGTAACCCTTACACCCCCTAACGCCAGCGTCACTAAGCGATCGTATTTCCGATGGCTGTATTTAGTGCCGGTGGTGCCCTAGATAGCCAGTTATTTTTAGTTTCGTCGCAGGTTTTTATAGCGTCAGGTACCCCCATATATTATTTTAACCCCCTGATTGCCCCTAGAGTTAACCCTTTCACCAGTGATCACCGTATAAGTTTTACTGGTGACGCTGGTTAGCCAGTTAGTTATTTAGGTAAACCGTCAGGTTTTTATATAGCGTCGGGTACCCCCATATATAACCTAATAAAGGTTTTAACCCCCCGATTGCCCCTAGTTAACCCTTTCACCAGTGATCACCATACAAGTTTTACGGGTGACGCTGGTTGGTTAGTTTGCTTTTTATAGCATCAGGGCACCCGCCGTATATAACCCAATAAAGGTTTAACCCCCTGATCGCCCGGCGGCTGATATCAATTAGGTTTTAGCGCCAGAGAGGGTCTGCGTAGCCCCAGGCAGCGTCAGGTTAGAGCCAGTAACGCTAAAACCCACGCGCAAAGCATACACCTCCCTTGGTGGTATAGTATCTGATCAGATCTATACTAGCTTCCCCAGCGGTTTAGGGTTCCCAAAACCACAGTGTTAGCGGGATCAGCCCAGATACCTGCTAGCACCTGCGTTTAGCCCCTCCGCCCAGCCCACCCAAGTGCAGTATCGATCAATCACTGTCACTTACCAAAAACAACACGCATAACTGAAGCGTTCGCAGAGACAGTCCTGATCCCTGCGATCGCTAACAGTTTTTTTGGTAGCGTTTGATACATTTGCTGACAGGTGCTTTTTTTATTTGTGAATCTTACTAGTGTACCCCTAAATTTAGAGCCCAAAATGGCAAGACGAAGGTACACTAGTAAAGAGGCCTACGAGATTCTGAGCATGACAGATAGTGAAGAGGAGGTCACGTATCTGTCAGATTCAGGCTCAGAATATGTTCCCGTAGAAGACAGTGACGTCAGCGGCCCCACGTCAGATAGCTCTGACGACGAAGTTGAGGTCCCTGCTAAGGTCAGGCGTTCCCGATCCAGATCTTCTGAGGTTGTTGAGGAGTAGGGCCGAAACAACTAATCGATTTATCGATTACTATTTTCATAATCGATTAATCGGCCAGTAACATAATGGGGTTAAAAAAATACTAAAATGAGCCCTTTAAAGTACAAAAGGAGCAAATCGCTACTGTAAATATTACTTTCACTGTCCCACAGTAAAAAATGAACCCCTTACAGTGATTTGCTCCTTTTTGTACAATTTTTATTTTTATTTTTTTTAACCCCATTATGTTACTAAACATCTCAGGCCTGGGTCACACCTCTGTTTTTTTGGTGCTTTTTGCAGAAACACACTACAGGTCATTTACATGGTTTCCTATGGGACACGTTCACATCCATGATTTTTTTTCAGCTGCTGCGTATTTGGAAAGGGCCTGGACTTTTAACGCAAAACGGTGCTATTTTGTTTTTTTGGTTCAATATACTTCAATAGAGAAGCTGCAGAAAAGCATGTAATAATGTGTTTTTGCAGCAATTTGTGTTTTTTAGTCTGCCCAACAACAAATTGGGCAAAAAAATAATGAAAAAATGCAAATTGCAGCAAAATTTTTTTTTTTTAATGGTTATTAACCGATTAATCGATACAATAATCGGCCAACTAATCGATTATGAAAATAATCGTTAGTTGCAGCCCTATTGAGGAGCAAGAACCGTAGGTCTCTCGTATCATGGAGCCGAGTAGTACTAGCGCCGCTATTCCTTCTGGTGAATTGGCAAGCACCAGCAGCCTAGTACAGCCTGGGCATACATCCAGCACTGCAGTATAACGTGGTGACGTGGCGAGTCCCATAAGTGCAGTTCAAGCTGGCGAGGTGGCAAGCACAAGTAGAGTCCCGCTGCCACCAAGAAGACAAAGGCAGGCCCGTCGTGCATTCCTGCAGAATTCACCTATCCTGATTGGGTCCCCACCACTTCTGCAGAATCCGTACTTCCCCCATTCACTGCCCAACCCGGTATTCAGGTGGAAACAGCTGATTTTATGCCAATTGATTTTTATTCGCTGTTTTTCACGGAAGATCTCTATAGATCTATTGTGGACCAGAGTAATTTATCTGCTGGTCAATTCATCGCCGCTAACCCCCAGTTGCCTAAAATTGCCAAAGATTGGAAACCAATTACGGTTTCCGAATTTAAGACCTTTCTGGGCCTTTCCCTCAACATGGGCACACAAATTCCCGTCATTGCGTGCTTATTGGTCCACGCACCCAATTGACCACATGCCGTGTTCTCTGCCTCCATGCCCAGGAAACGATACGAGCAGATTTTGCGGTTCATGCACTTCAACGACAATGAACTTTGTCGCCCACGTGGAGACCCTGAATACGACCGGCTCTATAAAATTCGGCCCCTCATAAACCACTTCAACGAACGTTTTGCAGCCTTGTTTATTCCCGATCAAGTTGTCTGCGTTGATGAGTCCCTGATTAAATTTTCTGGCCGCTTGTCTTTCAAGCAGTACCTTCCCAGCAAGCGTGCCAGATACGGGGTCAAGCTCTATAAGTTCTGTGACAGGGCAACAGGTTATGTATTGAGCTTTACGGTTTATGAGGAAAAAGACAGTCCGGTTGAGCCGGTCAACTGCCCGGATTACATGGGGAGCGCTGGCAAGATAGTGTGGAACTTGGTGTCACCCTTATTCGGAAAGGGGTACCACTTGTATGTGGACAATTATTACACGAGCGTGCCACTGTTAAGTCACTTGTTTGATCATCAGATTGGAGCATGTGGCACCGTGCGACCTGATCGCCGGGGCTTTCCCCAGCGGCTTGTAGATGCCCGTCTTAGGCTGGGGGAGAGAGCCTGCGTAAAGTGTAATAACTTGCTCGCTATGAAGTGGAGGGACAATAAGAATGTTTTCCTTCTTACCTCCCTTAATGCAGACACGACAGTCCAAATTCGTACGGCGACTGGTGTTGTGGAGAAACCCCTCTGTGTCCACGAATATAACCAAAATATGGGAGGGGTGGACCTCAACGACCAGTTGTTGGCGCCGTATCTAATTGACCGTAAGGCGAGACGCTGGTACAAAAAAGTGTCTCTATCCTTATTCCAATTGGCTTTACTGAACGCTCATGTGCTATACAGAGCTTCAGGCGGGACGTTATCTCTTCTAAAATTCCAGAATGAGATAGTCACAGAACTCCTGTATCCAGGCGGTTCTGCACCTCACCATTCCCAACCAAATGCAGTAAGCCGGCTGCATGAGAGGCATTATCCGTATGCCCTCCAGAGTACCCCTACCCAACGAACCCCCCAAAAAAGATGTGTCTGTAGCAAGCGCGGATTTAGGCGTGACACCCGTGTTTTTTGTCCACTCTGTCCTGACAAACCTGGTCTTTGCCTTGGTGAATGTTTTGAACGCTACCACTCAAAAGTGAAGTTTTAGCATAGGGTACAGCATTTCACAGACTAGGACACACTTACACAGGGTCTCCCAAGATGCCATTACATTTTGAGAGACCCGAACCATTACAGTTGTTAAAGTTACAAAAAAAAGTGTAAAAAGGAAAAAAAAAAACGTAAAAAACAAACAAAAAATATATAAAATAAAAAAACCAAAAATAGTTGTCGTTTTATTCTCTCTCTCTCTGCTCTTTTTTACTGTATTCTACTCTGCAATGTTTTATCATGCTTGCTTTTCAGGTATGTAATTTTTTCTTTTCAGGTGCGCCATTCAGCTGCAGCGCGGAATTATTTATCTTGACAGCAACAGCGTTTGCTCCCACGATACATAAAGCCGTGACTCCAGTGCTGTAGGAGGTGATTTCACCACCACAGTTAAAAAAAAGAGCATATATGCCGAAGCATGGGGGCAGCAGGGGCGGAGGAGCGATTTTGCTCCTAATGCCGCGTATATACAGTCGAAATTCCGACGGAGGCTTGCCCGTGGAAAAGTCCGACCATGTGTACGCGGCATAACTTTTTTGCGGGAGGATGCCCCCATGCTTCGGCATATATAAATGGTGCATGTATGCCCATCATTAGAAGTGGGTGGATGAAGGGAGGTATTCTAATGGTGGGCATACCCACCAATCAATCTCTTTTTCGTTCAGCCAACAGGCTGCATGAAAAAAAAAAAAAAGATTACAATACATGTCCAACAAGGACCAGCAACGTACTGGTATGTTACTGGACTTTGAATGTTTATACCAGAATGATGCCTGCAGGTTTAGGTATCATCTTGGTATCATTCTTTTCAGCCAGCAGCCGGCTTTCATGTAAAAGCAATTCTAGCAGATAATTAGCCTCTAAACTGCTTTTACAAGCAGTGGGAGGGAATGTCCCCCCCCCCCCGGATATAAACAGCGCCATTGGGAAATTGGGGAAGCACTTTATCACACCGATCTTGGTGTGGTCAGATGCTTTGAGGGCAGAGGAAAGATCTAGGGTCTAACCCCCCAATTTTTTTCAAAAAAAAAAAAAGTACCTGTCACTACTTATTGCCATCATAGGGGATATTTACATTCCCTGAGATAACAATAAAAATGGTAAAAAAATAAAAATATGGAAGGAACAGTTTAAAAATAAAATAAAAAAGCAAAATAAATAATTAAAAAAATTAAAAAAAAGCACCGCTGTCCCCCCCTGCTCTTGCGCAAAGGCGAACGCAAGCGTCATATGTAAACAGCAATTGCATCATGCATGTGAGGTATCACCGCGAAGGTCAGATCGAGGGCAGTAATTTTAGCAGTAGACCTCTGTAAATCTAACGTGGTAACCTGTAAAGGCTTTTAAAAATGAATGTAGTTTGTCGCCGCTGCGCGTTTGTGCGCAATTTTAAAGCATGTCGTGTTTGGTATCCATGTACTCGGCCTATGATCATCTTTTTTATTTCATCAAACATTTGGGCAATATAGTGTTTTTTAGTGCATTAAAAATAAAAAAAATGTGTTTTTCCCCCAAAAAATGAGTTTGAAAAATCGCTGCGCAAATACTGTGTGGAAAAAAAAAACGCAACACCCACTATTTTAATCTGTAGGGCCTTTGCTTTAAAAAATATATATAATGTTTGGGGGTTAAACATAATTTTCTTGCAAAAATTTTTTTCCCTCATGTAAACAAAAAGTGTCAGAAAGGGCTTTGTCTTCAAGTGGTTAGAAGAGTGGATGATGTGTGACATAAGCTTCCTAATGTTGTACATAAAATGCCAGGACAGTTCAAAACCCCCCCAAATGACCCCATTTTGGAAAGTAGACACCTCAAGCTATTTGCTGAGAGGCATGTTGAGCCCATTGAATATTTTTTTTTTTGTCCCAAGTGATTGAATGACAAAAAGAAAAAAAAAAAAAAAAATGTACAAAAAGTTGTCACTAAATGATATATTGCTCAAACATGCCATGGTTATATGTGGAATTGCACCCCAAAATACATTCTGTTTCTTCTCCTGAGTATGGGGATACCACGTGTGAGACATTTTGGGAGCCTAGCCGCATACAGGACCCCGAAAACCAAGCACCGCCTTCAGGATTTCTATGGGTGTAAATTTTTGATTTTACTCCTCACTGCTTATCACAGTTTCGAAGGCCATGGAACGCCCAGATGGCACAAAACCCCCCCAAATGACCCCATTTTGGAAAGTAGACACCCCAAGCTATTTGCTGAGAGGTAGGGTTGTCCCGATACCGAGCATTTGCGCGAGTATTTGTACTCGCGCAAATGCTCCCGATGCTTCACCCGATACTTTTTTCTCTAGTGTAGTGTGGCTGGAGAGGGCGGGAGGAGTCGGTGGCTGGGGAGGGCGGGGGAGTGCGGGCGGAGTCTGGCTGGAGAGGGGGCAGGCAGAGTCCATGGAAGGAAAGTGTGGGCGGAGTCTGGCTGGAGAGGGCAGGCACAGTCGGTGGACGGATTTGGCGGGCAGAGAGCGAGTCCCTCACCTGGTAAGCTGGCAGGGGTGTAGGGCACAGCCGCATCGGGATCGGTGACCGGTGCTGTCACATTCGGTCGCCGTCAGCGGCTGAACGTCCCGACGCCTATCTTGGTACACCCTGCACTTGGCTGCAGTAAGCAGCAGCAGACTTCTTGTTACACCCAGTCCGAGCTATATGGGCTGGGTGTAACAAGAGGTCTGCTGCTGCTTACTGCAGCCGAGTGCAGGGTGTACCAAGATGGGCGTTGCAGCTTTTTGCAGTTTTTTTTTTATAAATCCTGTGTCATTTTTTGCAGCATTTCGGTGCCATCTATCAGTGCCCACAAGTGCCACCTATCAGTGCAATCAGTGCCATCTACCAGTGCCACTTGATAGGTGGACACTTGTGGGCACTGATAGATGGCACTGGTAGCACTATCAGTGCAATCAGTGCCACCTATCAGTGCCCACAAGTGCCATCTATCAGTGTCCACAAGTGCCATCTATCAGTGCCATCTGTGTCCACAAGTGCCATCTATCAGTGCCATCTATCAGTGCCATCTATCAGTGCCCATAAGTGCCACCAATCAGTGCCATCAGTGCCACCTATTAGTGCCCATCAGCGCCAGTCACCAGTCAGTGCCCATAAGTGCCGCCTATCAGTGCCAGCCACCTGTCAGTGCCACCTATCAGTCCCCATCTGTCAAACTGTCACATGACATTTAAAAAAAAGTATCGGTAATCGGTATCGGCGAGTACTTGGAAAAAAGTATCGGTACTTGTACTCGGTCCTAAAAAAGTGGTATCGGGACAACCCTACTGAGAGGTATGTTGAGTATTTTGCAGATCTCGCTTTTTGTCACAAAGTTTTGAAAATGTAAAGAAAAAAAAAATGTCTTTCTTCATTTTCAAAAACAAATGAGAGCTGTAAAATACTCACCATGCCTCTCAGAAAATAGCTTGGGGTGTCTACTTTCCAAAATGGGGTCATTTGTGGGGGTTTTGGGCTATCTTGGCATTTTATGGCCTTCAAAACTGTGATGGGTAGTGAGGAGTGAAATCAAAAATTTATGCCCTTAGAAACCTTGAAGGCGGTGCTTGGTTTTTGGGGTCCCGTACGCGGCTAGGCTCCTAAAAAGTCCCACACATGTGGTATCCCCGTACTCAGGAGAAGCAGCAGAATGTATTTTGGGGTGTAATTTCACATATGCCCATGGCATGTGTGAGCAATATATCATTTAGTGACAACTTTGTGCAAAAAAAAAAAAAGTGTCATATTCCCGCAACTTGTGGCAAAATATAAAATGTTCCATGGACTGAACATGCCTCTCAGTAAATAGCTTGGGGTGTCTACTTTCCAAAATGGGGTCATTTGGGGGGGTTTTGTGCTATTTTGGCATTTTATGGCCTTCGAAACTGTGATAGGTAGTGAGGAGTGAAATCAAAAATTTGCGCCCTTAGAAATCCTGAAGGCGGTGCTTGGTTTCCAGGGTCCCGTACGTGGCTAGGCTCCTAAAAAGTCCCACACGTGGTATCCCCATACTCAGGAGAAGCAGCAGAATGTATTTTGGGGTGCAATTCCACATATAACCATGGCATGTGTGAGCAATATATCATTTAGTAACAACTTTTTGTAATTTTCTTTTTTTTTTGTCATTATTCAATCACTTGGGACAAAAAAAAAATATTCAATGGGCTCAACATGCCTCTCAGCAATTTCCTTGGGGTGTCTACTTTCTAAAATGGGGTCATTTGGGGGGGTTTTGTACTGCCCTGCCATTTTAGCACCTCAAGAAATGATAGGCAGTCATAAATTTAAAGCTGTGCAAATTCCAGAAAATGTACCCTAGATTGTAAACGCTATAACTTTTGCGCAAACCAATAAATATACGCTTATTGACATTTTTTTTACTAAAGACATGTGGCTGAATACATTTTGGCCTAAATGTATGACTACAATTTAGTTTATTCGATTTTTCTTATAACAAAAATTAGAAAATATCATTTTCAAAATTTTCGGTATTTTCCAGTTTATATCGCAAAAAATAAAAATCGCAGAGGCAATCAAATACCACTAAAAGAAAGCTCTATTTGTGGGAAGAAAAGGACGCAAATTTCGTTTGGGTACAACATTGCATGTCCGCACAATTTACAGTTAAAGCAGCGCAGTACAAAATTCTGAAATCACCTCTGGTCCTTTAGCTACCAAATGGTCCGGGGCTTACGTGGTTAATAAGCCTGGGCTTGTAATCACACCGGAAAACCATTAAAAAAAAAAAAAAAAAAAGGTACAGTTTACCTCTTGACCATTTACATTGTTTTTAATATCACGCCCCAATGAGGTGGATGTTGGTGGACCCCAGAAAATGTGTTGACTACCGTTTTGATTTCCCCCCCCTAATATTTATTGGGAAAGTTCTATCTGGACCTTTTAGCAGTGGTGTGGCCTTTTAACCCCCATAGAGAAAGATGAGCAAGCTTTGTCACTATAGAACAGGAAGTGTTATTGAAAATATCGGCAGGTGAAAAAAGGAAAAGAAACCTGAATTTTTTTTTTGTAAAAAGGATTGCATCCGCTACATCCAAGGACAGGTAAGCTGCTAGGTGTAACCATTCTGAGGCTAAAAAAAATTACACTTTTTTTTATATGTATGCAAATCCTATCACATGATCATACTGCTGTTAAAATCAGGCTGGTAATCACTAAAAGAAATTGACATTAGTAGTATTAGAGTCTCGTTATTTTTTTATTTTATACACTGATTAATGCAGAAAGCATAATTGGACCTCAAAGAGCTGCTGGTGCCACTCACACACCTCAACAGTTAATATGGACAAAGGAGATTTGTGTTAAGATGAATGGAAAGCAAGTTTTGGCTTTCATTGGCCTCTTGTTTCGGTGAGCTTGACCTGCATGACCCTGTCAGCCTGGCGCTATTCCTGAATGGAAAAATTTGTATTTGTACAAGGATGTGCCTCAATTACTGTTGGTGGCTGCTTCCACCATAAATAACTCAATCTGTCTGTTCATCAGAAGAACCCTAGAACTTTTCATTTTAATTGGGACTCTGTAGCTATTTAACACAGAGGCAAATTAGTAGTGGAGCAAAAGGATGCCTGTCACTTCCAATTTTACTGGGTATGGGGCACACAGCCTTCGACCTGTGGCCTACTTTTCACACATCTGTGACTTCTCTGTAATTAGGAAACAAAGAGGGTTCATCACCACAAGGGAAAGGAGACAGGCTAGCAACAGGGGGGAACCATATGAAAACTACCAAAGACTGCAAGATGGTCATGTGCTGCAGGACAAGGCACTTGCACAGAAAAAATTAAATTTGTGTATCAAAAAATGTGTTCAAATTTTATATTATATATATATATACACACACACACACACATATATACATGTACACGTGTGAAAAAAAAAAAAAAATTTGTATGCAGGTGTGAAAATAAGGAATGCTTTAAAGAAATAAGTGTTTATTTTTATCAATTAACAAAATGCAAAGTAAATGAAACAGAAATCCAAATCAACATTTGGTGCGACTACCCTTTGCCTTCAAAACAGCATCAATTCTTCGAAGCACACTTGCAGTTTTTGAAGGAACTCGGCAAGTAGGTTGCTCCAAACATCTTGGAGAACTCACCACAGATCTTCTGTGGATGTAGGCTGCCTTAAATCCGTGTCTTTATGGAATGTCAGACAGACTCAATGTTGAGATCAGGGCTCTGTGGGGGCCAAACAGCCACTTCGGGATTCCCGTTTTTTTATGCCGAAGGTAGTTCTCAATGACATTGGCTGTATGTTTGGGGTCATTGCCCCGCTGCAAAATAACTTTGGGGTCAATCCCACTCCTCCCTGATGGTATGGCATGATGGATAAATATCTGCGTGAATTTCTGAGCATTGAGGACACCATTGATCCTGACCAAAACTCCAACTCTATTTGCAGAAATGCAGCCCAAAACTTGCAAGAAACCTTCACCATGCTTCGCTGTTGCCTTTAGACACTAATTATTGTATCACTCCTCAGCTAACAAACTACCTCCTGCTACAGCCAAATATTTAACATTTTGGACTCATCAGTCCAGAGCACCTGCTGTCATTTTTCTGGGTCCCACTGGTTTCTGCCAGTTCTGTGTTGATGGCACTGCTGGACATCTTCCAATGTTAAAGGGAAAAAAGCATGTGTCTTCTGCTGTTTTAAGTTTCTTTGACCGACCACTGCGTCTACAGTCCTCAACACTGTCCGTTTATTTGTGCCTCTTCAAAACAGCTTGAACAGCACACCTTGAGGCCGGGTTGACACTGGGGCGACAAACGCTCCGACATTGGGAGCTCATGTCGCATGACGTGTGAAAATCAATGTTTCCCTATGGGAGCCGTCTTAACTGGTCCGACACATGTCGGTCCGACTTTGAAAATGCTCCTTGTACTACTTTGATCCGACTTCAGCCCATTGACTATCATTGAAGTCGGATCAAAGTCGGACCGCAGTCTTGCATGATCCGACTTTGGCATGCGACTTGTGCTGTGCTGCTCTTGAGGGGAAACTCCAGGCCAAATTTTAAATAAAAAAACGACATGGGTTCCCCCTCCAGGAGCATACCAGGCCCTTGGGTCTGGTCTGGATTTTAAGGGGAACCCCTACGTTGAAAAAACGGCGTGGGGGTCCCCCCAAAATCCAAACCAGACCCTTATCCGAGCACGCAACCTGGCAGGCCGCAGGGGAAGAGGGGGGACGAGAGAGCAGCCCCCCTCCCTCCTGAACCGTACCAGGCCGCATGCCCTCAACATGGGAGGTTTGGTGCCCTGGGGCAGGGGGGCGACCTGCGGCCCCCCCACCCCAAAGCACCCTGTCCCCATGTTGATGACAGGGCCTCTTCCCGACAACCCTGGCCGTTGGTTGTCGGGGTCTGCGGGCGGGGGATTATCGGAATCCGGGAGCCCCCTCCTTTAATAAGGGGCCCCCAGATCCCGGCCCCCCCACCCTATGTGAATGAGTATGGGGTACACCTGGCGCTCTCCGGTTCTTTCTGCTGGGCCTCCGCTATCTTCTTCCGGCTCTTGTTAGCGGGGCCCGGTCTTCTCCATCGCCTACCTCTTCTCCCGCTCTCCTGTTCTTCTCCCACTCTCCAATTCTTTCTTCCGCCGGGCCTCCGCTATCTTCTTCCAGCTCTTGCTAGCGGAGGCCCGGTCTTCCCATCGTCTCGTCGGGCTCTCCGTTGTCCTTCTGCCGGCCCCTCCACTATCTTCTTCCAGCTCTTTTGCTAGTGGAGGGGCCGGTCTTCTCCGTCGGCGTCTTTCTTCTCTCTTCTCCTCCTCGATGTTGACTCGTCGCTTCCTCCCGCTGTAATACTGGCTGTTCGCTCCGCTCCGAATTAATATAGGCTTCTCATGACGTCACAGTCACATGCTCCGGGTGGCTCCGGAGCATGTGACTGACGTCATGAGTAGCCTATATTAATTCGGAGCGGAGCGAACAGCCAGTATTACAGCGGGAGGAAGAGACGAGTCAACATCGAGGAGGAGAAGAGAGAAGAAGACGCAGACGGTGACAGAGAAGACCAGCCCCTCCACTAGCAAAAGAGCTGGAAGAAGATAGTGGAGGAGCCGGCAGGAGGACAACAGAGAGCCGGACGAGACGACGGGAAGACCGGGCCTCTCCACTAGCAAAAGAGCTGGAAGAAGATTGTGGAGGCCGAGCGGGAGAAGAACCGGAGAGCGGGAGAAGAAGAAGGTGACGGAGAAGACCGGGCCCCGCTTACAAAAGAGCTGGAAGAAGATAGCGGAGGCCCAGCAAAAGAAAGAACCAGAGAGCGCAGAGACGACACCGGAGACCCCCGGAGCTGTGCAATAAATTACTTTAAAAAGCTGTGTTTTTTCTTGACATTTTTTTCCACCAGGTGAATGGGTAGAGGTACCCCATACTCACATAGGGTGGGGGGGCCGGGATCTGGGGGCCCCCTTATTAAAGGGGGCTCCCAGATTCCGATAATCCCCCGCCCGCAGACCCCGACAACCAACAGCCAGGGTTGTCGGGAAGAGGCCCTGTCCTCATCAACATGGGGACAGGGTGCTTTGGGGTGGGGAGGCCGCAGGTCGCCCCCCTGCCCCAGAGCACCAAACCTCCATGTTGAGGGCATGCGGCCTGGTACGGTTCAGGAGGGAGGGGGGCTGCTCTCTCGTCCCCCCCCCCCCCTTCCCCTGCGGCCTGCCAGGTTGCGTGCTCAGATAAGGGTCTGGTTTGGATTTTGGGGGGACCCCCATGCCGTTTTTTCGGCATAGGGGGTTCCCCTTAAAATCCAGACCAAACCCAAGGGCCTGGTATGCTCCTGAAGGGGGAACCCACGCCGTTTTTTTATTTAAAATTTGGCGTGGAGTTTCCCCTCAAGATTCATACCAAACACAGTGTCTGGTATTGGCGGGGATCCAAGTCGGATCGCCGTTAAATCGAAAGTCGGACATATGTCGGCTTCATGTCGCAGGGCAAAGTCGGATCCAAAGTAGGACGGCTGTCGTGTCGCACTAGTGTAAACCCAGCTTGAAACCCAAGTCTGCTTTGAAATCTTTGCCTGGGAGAGACCTTGCTGATGCAGTATAACTACCTTGCGTTTTGTAGCAGAGTTTGGCTGTTCCTCACCCAATTGTAAGCCACCTACACAGCTATTTGTTTCAATTAAGGACCAGTACCAACCTACATATGGATATTGACCCCAACTCTGTATATTTAGCTAATTAAACACCTGACTGTAATCCTACAAAATTCCTGTCTTTGTGCAAGTGTGAGAATTGATGTTTGTTTAAAACCAAAGAATAGTCGCACACAATCTTGATTCGATTTAGATTTTGCTTTTGTTCACTCACTTTGCATTTTATAAACTGATAAAATAAACAATTAAAATATATATATCTGAAGGCGTTCTTACTTTACAGCATTTCTTCACACCTGCCTAAAAATTTTGCACAGTATTATACACAGTGGGTGTAGAAAAGGCTCATCCCTCTTTAAAAATACCACTATGTTGCTTTGCTGCCTGAAATTAAGACAGGCACAGGTTTTGTTTTATCCAGCTGTATTTACTTTATTTTTAAGTGCAACTTATAACATCCAAAGTGAAAGACACCAAATTGTCAGAATAAAATGTTGAACCACCTTTTGCTTTAATTACAGCCTTTAGCCTGTTGGGATATGTCTACTAAATTTGCAACATTCGCCCACTCCTCTTTGCAGAAGTTCAGTTAAATTTGATGGTGACTGTTTTGTGGACTGCAGTCTTCAAGTCATTCCACAGATTTTCAGTGGGGTTCAAGTCTGGCCTCTTACTAGGCCATGCAAGGACATTCACCCTTTTCTCCTTCAACCACTGTGTGGTCATTTTTGCTCTTTGCTTTGGGTCAGTCATGTTGGAAGGTAAACCTTCTTCCACTGACAACTTTCTGGTAGAAGGTAGCAGGTTTTTCTGAAGAACTTATCAGGATTTTGCCCCATCCATTTTTTTTTATTCTATCCTGACAAGTACCCCAGTCCCTGCTGGAGAGAATATGTTGTGCCATATTTTCTCCACTTGACTGTCTTCACTGTGTTCCATGGTATATTTAATGCCTTGGAAACTTTTGTACCCTTCTCCTGACTGATGCCCTTTAGATCCCTCTGATGTTTTGGAAGCTCTCTGCGGACCATGGCTTTTGCTGTAGGATGCGACTAAGAAGATGTCAGGAAAGACCTACCAGAACAGCTAAAACTTTATTTGGGGCAACTCAGAGGCCCTTTAAATGATGGCAAGTGTGTACAGACTCCTATTTAACATGGAGTTTGACCGTGATTGCTTAATTCTGAACACAGCTGCATCCCCAGTTATAGGGTGTGCACACTTATGTAACTAAATAATTTTCTTAATTTTTTTTTATAAAAATAAAAAAAATTAATAAAAAAATAAATAATTTTATATATATATATATATATATATATATATATATATATATATATATATATATATGTTTTTTTCTGAGAGAGAGACCTCAGTAGCTTATGTCTTACTGGTAATAAAGGCATTCCGGTAATACCACAACATTGACATTAGGTGTGCTGATGGTCTATAATAAATTTCAACAGCAGGTGGTGTGACATGTAAGAAAAAACAAAAAGCATTTCTCTTACAGTAAAACTAGGGTGTTCGCCATCAGGATTGAAAGCTGGGCACAGAGGTGGGAGTTGGGGACCCTTCCTGGCAATATGTAAACATATTCCCGTCCTTCATTTACAGATAGTTCTCTTGTAGCAAGTAAATTCCATGGTGGTCTAGATGCAAGGCATACCATTAGCCTCTTTTGATGTGTCTCTGGTGCATTGATTTCAGAAACATTACAACATCCTTCCTAGTCCAAAGAGTATAAACTCAGCACAGGGTGCCTTTGTTTACAATTTGAAGCGAAAGCCCCAGGGGAAGGATGCGTTAGTGGCAGATATCACATTACTGTAGAGAGAAGTTAAACAGTATTCTATAATTATTATTGCACAGGATGTATATAGAGCCAAGAGTTTGACAGCATAGTTGCAATACAATTCAATGCTTGTGAAAGCTTACAATGTAAAAATAAGAATTTTAGTTTCTGATCAATTTTATCTTTGACAGCACACATGACTGCCTCTCAAAATTCTAACCTCCCAACCAATGTTTATGTATTCTTGATGAAGGAAAACTCACATCCGTAAAAACTGCCCTAAGCCCTCAGAAAATGTACTGCACTGCAAGACTATGTCCCAAAACAAACAATTCCATCCATTTGGAAACAATAGATAAGATGCTCAATGATTTTAACAGCAATCACACAGGAACAAACTAATTGTCTTCATTCCCTCCAAGGCATTTCATTGGCAGAAACACTATTAAATTCCCAACTGACCTAGGGGGCAGAAACCAATGGAGGATTATCAGCAGGGGACCAACAACTTTTAGAACAGGTTTTCTAATCTTGGAGAGATCAACTACACCACTGCCCTAAATTTGAGCCTATAGCATTTGTTGGCAAAAAAAAAAATGTAAAAATGCAGCACAGCCAAGTTCTATTGTGCTTGTATTGCCAAAATAAAAATCCTGCTTAGTGGGACAACCTCTGAGCAAAAGGGTTAAGCTGGACACAGATGGACCTAGAGTCCTGCTGTCAGAATACAATGCCCTGGTGGGGAAGGAGGGATTTTTCCATTCACTTCATGTGTGTGGATGGCAAAATCGGTAAATTTCTAGGGATGCACCGAATGGGTTTATTGGTGCCGAAACCGATACTGAAAATAAAAATTTCAGGATCCCGACAACTGAAACCGATAACGAAAGCGACGGTTTTAAAAAATATATTTTTATACAGGAGATGAAAAGACACTGGGGACATAATACAAGAGATCGATGCAGCCTCGCCAGTGCCCATTAGATGCCTCCCTCCTTGCGGCGATCTCCGTGTGTAACAGAGCTTAACTACACAGGCCGCAGTAGCAATTTCCCGCCTCCTGTGACACGTCACACTGATTCAATGTCCTACCATTGGATCAGTGTGCCTTCTATCACGGGAGGCGGGACATTGTTACTGCGGCCTGTGTAGTTAAGCTCCGTGACACCTAGATCGCGCGAGGAGGGGGGGGGGGGCGACAGGTGTCAAACACAAGGCCCGCAGGCCAAATCCGGCCCTCCAGGCCATTTTATGTGGCCCTCGCACCTCTCCTGCAGCTGCAAGAGAGCTCCAACCCTCCTCTGGTCCTCCTCCAGACCCCTACTTTCTGCTTTCAAGCAATGCATCCAGCTTCTTCCCAGCAGCAGCATAAGGTAAGAGGGGTGCACTGTGATGTAAGGGAGAGTAGGGTACTCAACTTCTGATGGTGGGTTGGCTCTCGACATCTAATGGGAGGGGGATGCGCTGGACATCTAATCTTACAGATACAACCGGCCCTTTTGAGGACAATCCTAATGCTGATGCGGCCCCCGGTGAAATTGAGTTCGACACCCCTGCTATAAACTAAACATATTCATCAAATTCATTCCTAAAATTTACAAAAAAACTCATTAGTTCCTATGACTCCCTATGACTCCTTAAATATCAGCCTCACATAAGCATACCAATTTACCAAAGTGATCCCTTGCATTAATTTGCACAGCATATGCTACATTTACATTACTTACAGTCCAGACCAATTCTGAAATTTTTCACTCATGCGTGTAAAAATCAGCATTTTATTTTTGCTTGAAAATTACTAAAGAACCCCCAAACATTACATAGATATTTTTAAGCCGATGCCGTGGAGACTAAAATGGTTGTTATTGCAACTTTTTTTTTATGTTGCATATTTGCACAGCGGTTTATCAAATTTAAATTTTCACGCAAAAATACACAAATACCCATTTTTTTTGGTCACAATTTAACCAGTTCTCACCCAGCCTATAGTCAAAAGACAGCCGGGTGGACATCATAGGATGTCCTCCTGTAACGGGCCACGCTGTCTTATCGTCCATGGACTGACACAGAGCATCTTCACACTGAAACATGTGGGACGTCTCAAAGCAGTATAAAGAAGAGGGTGGGAGCAGTAGTAAAGGAAAAAAAACAAACTTCACTCCAAACCAACAGAGCTCCACAACGGAGGAGTTGCAACTTTAAACAGCGGCCTGCAACACCTTGCGGCCGAAGGAAGCATCCGAAGATGCAGCCACAGCAACCTTATAGAACTTAGAAAAGGTATGAACGGACGACCAGGTCGCCACCTTGCACACTTGTGCAACCGACGCTTGATGTCAGAAAGCCCAGGAAGCACCAATTGCCCTGGTGAAATGCGCCGTAACCAGAAAGGGAGGCACCCACCCCTTAAGGGCATAGGCCTGTATGACGGTCTGTCTGATCCACCTGGAAATGGTGGCAGACGACACAGCTTGGCCCTGTTTTGGACCAGAGACAGACTCAAACAGTGAGTCAGACTTCCGAATGGAAGCAGTAGCAGACAGGTACACCAGTAAGGCTTGTACCACATCCAATGTGTGAAGCGCAAACTCTCTGGGATGTGATGGGTGAGGACACAAGGACGGAAGAACATTGTCCTCATTAAGGTGAAAGGCCGAGACCACCTTTGAAAGGAAAGACGGTCATGGGCACAACACCGCCTTATCCTTATGGAGGACCAAGTAAGGCTACTTGCAGGACAAGGCCGCCAACTTAGACACCCGTCTAACAGAAGTAATGGCCACTAAGAAAGCCACCTTCTGGGACAAGGTCAAGAGAGGAATCTCTCTGATATTTTCAAAGGGATGTTCTTGGAGAACCGAGAGCACCAAATTCAGATCCCAAGGAGGGAGAGGAGGCTTGACAGGGGGAAGCACATGGCGAACCCCCTGCACAAAAGGTGCTAACCAAGGTGCTAGCGGTGGTTGAAAGAAAGCGGCCAAGGCCGAAATCTGACCCTTAATGGTGCTCAAAGCCAGCTTTTGGGTCACACCACACTGCAAGAACCACAGAATTCTGGGGACGGAATACGTCCTTGGGCGCCAGTCTAGCTCTTCGCACATAGCGATGTAAGCCTTCCAGGTACGGTGATAAATCTTTCTAGAGGAAGACTTCCGTGCCCTTAGCATGGTCGAAATGACCGAATCCGAGAGACATGGGTCCTTCAGCACCTGGCTCTCAATAGCCATGCCGTTAAAGCCAGAGATTGTAAAGCAGGATGAAATATAGGACCTTTAGACAGAAGGTCCTCCCTCGTTGGCAGTCACCAAGGAACGTCCGCGACAAGACGTACCAGATCAGTGTACCAATGACGCTGAGGCCAATCCGGAGCCATGAGGATCACCGGAACTCCCTCGGCCACCACCCTGCGCAGCAGACGAGGAAGCAACTGCAGCGGAGGGTAAACATATCAGACGATACTGACCCCACGGGGCAACCAACGCGTCCGAGGCGTCCGCCCAGGGGCCCCCTGACCTGGCCACAAACCGACACCTTGCGATTGAGTCGAGAGGCCATCAGGTCAACATCCGGCGTGCCGCACCGCTGGCAAAGAAGTTGAAAAACCTCCGGGTGCAAGGACCACTCCCCCTGGTCCAGTGTCTTGCGACACAAAGTCCACCTGCCAGTTTTCTAAGCCCGGAATGTAGACGACCGACAGAGCCGACACGCTTCTTTCCGCCCACCTTAGGATGTAGGCGACCTCGGATGCCACAGCCGAGCTCCGAGTTCCCCCGATGGTTGACATACGCCATGGCGTTGTCCGACTGGATTCTGATCGAGCGGCCCTGTAGCTTCCCCGACCATGAGGAGAGGCACAGCCTAATTGCTCGTAGTTCCAGGAGATTGATCGGCAAACGGGATTCGTCCGGAGTCCAGAGCCCCTGAGCTGATAGGACGCCCCGAACTCCGCCCCAGCCCGTCAGGCTGGCGACCGTCGTGATCAACATCCAAGAGCCGGGGACCCAAGCCACCACGTCAGAGACACCCTGACAGGGTGACTCATCTGGATCTGAAGATCCAATGACAACGGGGACTTGTCCCAAGTAGACAGGATTTCCTTCTGCAATGCCCAAGTGTGTGATTGGGCATACGGAACGGCCTCGAAGGAGGCCACCATGAGTCCCAGTACTCTCATGCAGAAACGGATTGACAACCATTTTCGGGACGTCAGGACCCGTACTGCAGACTGAAGCGTCTGCAACTTCTCCAAGGGCAGGAATACTTTAGCTTCCGAGGAGTCCAGGATCAATCCCAGATACTCCAAACGCCGAGTTGGGACCATGACCGACTTCTGAATGTTCAGGAGCCACCCGAAGTCCCGGAGGGTCGGACTGACTATTGTCACGTTTTCTTCCAACTCTGAGCCATTGTCTGCTCTTAGAAGAAGATCATCCAGATAGCCCACGATAACAATGCCTCGCTGTCTCAGCAAAGCTAGAACCGGGGCAAGCACCTTGGTGAAAACCCGCGGTGCCGACGCTAAGCTGAAGGGAAGGGCCATAAATTGATAGTGGACTTCACCTATCGCAAAGCACAGAAACTTCTGGTGCCCTGCACAGATCGGAACATGCAAATAGGAGTCTGATATCCAAGGACGCCAGAAAATCCCCTGGAAGGAGTGCAGCGATCACCGTGCGAATGGATTCCATACGGAACTTTTGCACCTTCACAAAGGCATTCAAGGCCTTGAGGTCCAGGATTGGCCGGACCCCGTCTTTTTTGGGACAAACAGATTCGAGTAGAACCCCTGAAACCTCTCCTGTGAAGACATCGGCACAATTACTCCGCACCTGAGCAAATCCTGTACAGCCCCCAAGAGGGCCGCCCAACGGGCAGGAAGCAGAGGGAGATATGAGGGGAAGAATCTGTCTGTGGGCCATGAACGGAACTCTATCCTGTACCCTGAGGTGACCACCTCACACACCCACCGGTCGGAGATCCGGGAGGTAGGGTTGGGAAAAATTTATTTTAATCTTGAATCGAGTTCAAATCGATTCAGATTTGAAGAAAATCTTTTTTTTTAGATTTTTATTATTTTTTTTCCCTTCAGAGTTTCCGTAGCAGGGCTGCAGGGGGCGTATCCGGAATGGCACTGGGCGGCGTTACCCCAATTACATCTACTCGCCGCAGCCGCCACGAGTAGATGTAATGTAACACTAACCGCAAGCCGCCGTCTGCCTACCTGATCAGCGTGCCATTGCAGTGTTCAAAAGCCGCGCCTCTCGAGTCCTCGTCGTCTATGATAGGCAGAACACTCAATTTCCCAGCATTCAGTGTTCCCCCTATCACAGACATCCTCTCATCCTCGTCTGTGTTATGAGGATGAGCAGATGTCCGTGATAGGCGGAACACTGAATGCTGGGAAATTGAGTGTTCCGCCTATCACAGACGAGGAGGCGGCGCGGCTTTTGAATACAGGAATGGCCGCTGGTGTAGCAGTAAAATCCGTATCCCATGAAAATCTGCATCAGGTACGGGCACAGTGAAGCACGGGCACATAGTTCTGCTCACCACTTCTGACCTCCTGTCAGTGGGGTCTTTAAATGCAGGAGTCCCCTCCATCGGGAGAGTGGTAGCCTTATTCAAATGGGCTACCAGGGGGTCGACCACTTCTTAACCAGGGCCTCCTCAAAGGGGGTACCTAATAGATAGGTGCAGCGGGACCGTCAAAGTCTTCTGGGGCTTTTCCCAAACCTGATCAATGAACCTTTCAAAGAAAGGCGTATATGGAAAAACCTTTTTAGAAGGCATGGCCTTAAAAGAACCATAAGGAGACAGCCTCCACCTGAGGTTCCGCAGCATCCAGCTTGAGAGTGTGCCTCACAGCATCAATGAGTTCACTTACAAGCGCCCTGTCATTTACGGACTCAGAACTGGAGTCTTCCTCACAAGCAATGTCCTGTTCAAACACATCAAAATATTCAGATCTAGGGTCCTGAGCAGCAGCACCTAGGCCCATATCTGAATCAGAGCACTCCCCATGTGGAGATTGTGTGGGGAGAGGGCGCTTTATAGCTCCCTTGCGCTTGTACACCGCTTCCATCCCGACAATTCCAGGACTGCCGACAACTGGTCCAAGGGGACCGCAGGTGCTGGAGCACTGCCTGTTGCCTCTGACAAGAGTGGGGAAGTAGGTGAACCAGACTCCATAACTTGTCACCCTCTGAGACCTTAATGCACAAAGTGAAGAAAAGTCCACCCACCGGCTGCGCTGACTGAGGAGGGAATACCCAGAGGACTCACCAACCCGGAGAGGACCGCTCGGTTCCGCTGACTGTACTGCGCTGCACTGGCGCAAGTGAGCCGTGCGGAGATTCGCGCCGCTCCAGCAGCGATAGAGGCCAAAGTGAAAAGCGCGCGGCTTCAAGAAAACTGCGCCAACGATCCGCGGCAAGATAGCTGCCATGTACACAGTAAAACACTACAGACAAGGCGCCAAATGACGCCCAGGCCCAACACACAAAAAATACCCCAGCTCCATGCAGGACAGTCCTGAGCCCCCCCCCCCCCCGCCTGGCCAGAATGACCCCCAGGCACCCCCACACAGCACAGCGCCATAGTAAGGTGCAGAGTGCAGCATAACAAGGGGGAGACAAGGAAAATCCCCCATACAGAGAAAAACACACAGCATGTACTCACCTGCAAGCAGGAGAGACTACTTACCCGTCCCAGAGGGACCCACTGGTGTGTTTCTGACAGACTTAACAGTGCGGTACTGAGTAGCGGTCGGCCTGGTCCACCACCAAAGATACAGCAGGCACTGTTCAATCTTGTGAGGACCGCGGAGCATAAAAGCCCACCGGCCACCCCTGGAGTCGTGGGGCAAGTCGTAAACTGAGTCTCACG
>CM055123.1:76961982-77034482 GCA_029206835.1 Rana muscosa
GATTTCGATGAGTTGGCTCTACTGGCCATGTGCACCCAACAGAATTGAAACCCCCAGCAGCTGTTGGATTACTCAACGAGTTTTACTCAGAGCTACCAATAGCAGCAGTGCGCATGCACAAGGTACGTCACTAACCTTTTTTGAAAACTCGAGTTCTCCAACAGGTGCCAGGGGTTTCTGTTATTCTGTCGGGTGCATGCGTAGGCATGGCCAGTAGAGCCAACTCGTCAATATCTGCTGCTGGAGAGTCGCCTGAAGTGACTTAGTTGGAGATTTTGACGAGTTGGCTATTTTGACAGAATACTGGTGCTCCTGGCTCCTCCTTGCTTGCTGGTGCCCCCAATAGGAAGCAGATTCCTACGGGGGCACTCGTGAGGGCTTGCTCCCGAGACCCGCCCTCTGCGTCAATTCATACAGAAAGCAGGACTCTGCTCTGCCCCCCCCTCCCTCATCACTGGAGTTGATTGACAGGAGCGGGAGCCAATGGCTCCCACAATACTGATCTGCCCAAGGAGGAGGGATAAAGCTAGGAAAGCCACAGCTCTCATGCACAGCGCTAGAACTCAATGGGGCTCAGGTAAATACAAGAGGGGGTGAGGGGGAGTCTGACACACAAGGTTTCTTACCTTAATGCATAGAATGCAAAAAGCTTAATGCTTTAGAACCACTTTTTGGGGGGTGCTGTTTAATACCACTTATGGACTCCCTGCAGTCGTTAACGATATCCCTCTTCAAAGTGCTGACGTTTATGTCAGCAGCTAGCTGCTATAAACCCCGGTATCCTCTTCTTCAGCGGGCGGTCTCTAAGGCTGATATGCGGTGAGATTACTTTTAATCAGCAGAGAGAGAGGCCCCCCTCCCGCCGCACTCTGGTGCCCTCCACCCCTTACCAGGGCCGCCAGCAGCGGCAATCGTGTCTTGTCTCCTGTGTGGTATGGAGAGGAGCGAGGGGAATAGCCCCACCCGTCTCCATACCATTGCAGAGCGTAAGCGACGTCACTTCCGCTCGTAGCACTAAGGGCTCTTTCACACGGAGGTCCGTTCAGGTCCGCCTGTCAGTGTTTTAGGCGGACCTGAAACGGATCCTCCATGCTCCCCTATGGAAGCACAGATGTCAGCGGTGACATGTCCGCTGACATCCGCTCCGAAAAAGTGTGACGGAGGAAAAATAGGATTTTTTGTACTCACCGTAAAATCTTTTTCTCTGTCATCCATGGACTGACACGGTGTCTCTTTACACTTTACACGTGGGTTATGTCCCTGCTTGCAGGAGAAGACCTAGGCAGAATGTGAAATGTTATACTTACATTCTAAAAGCCAGAGCTGAACAGCCCCACCCAGGGGGCGGTCCCTCCGGACATAACCCTCCCACTACAGTCAGACTTCAGTTCGTAACAAAGCAGTACAAACTTAAAAGGAAGGGTGGGTGCCGTGTCAGTGATGCTGAGGCCAATCCGAAACAATTAGGATCGCCGGAGTTTATATCAGGTGATAAGGACCCTATGGGGCCACCAACGCATCCGAGGCATCGCCCAAGGATCCCTGGATCTGGCCACAACCTCGACCCTTGCGATTGAGTCGAGAGGCCATCAGGTCCACATCCGGCGTGCCCCACCGTCGGTAAAGGAGTTGAAATATGCAAGGACCACTCTTCTTGGTCCGGTGTCTGGCGATAGGCGACTCAGTTAGTCCGCCTGCCCATTGTCTATGCCCAGAATGTAAAATGGCCTACAGAGCTGGCACGTTTCTTCCGGCCCACTTCAGGATACGGACTACCTCGGAAGCCTCAGCTGAGCTCCGAGTTCCCCCTTGATGGTTTACATACGCCAGCGCCGTGGCGGTGTCCGACTGGCTCCTGATGGAGCGACCCCGTACTCTCTCCGACCTGAGAGACACAGTCCGATGGCCCGTATTTCCAGAACAGTGATTGGTAAACGGGCTCGTCCGGAGTCCAAGGCCTGAGCCGACAGGACTCCCCAGACTCCACCCCAGCCCGTCAGGCTGGTGTCCGTCGTGAGTACCGTCCATTGGATGGGAGGGGAACGACTTTCCGGACCGAAGAGCCGAGGATCCCAACCACCATGTCAGGGGCGCCCTGACCAGGTGAATCACCTGGATCTGAAGATCCAAAGGACAACAGGGATTTTTCCCAGGTGGACAAGATCTCCTTCTGCAATGCCCTAGTGTGTGATTGGGCATACGGAACGGCCGCGAAGGAGGCCACCACGAGTCTCGGGACTCATGCAAAAAACGGATTGACAACCATTTTTGGGATGTCAGCACCCGCACCACAGACTGAAGTGTCAGCAACTTCTCCAGAGGTAGGATACCTTTGCCTCCAAGGAGTCCAGAATCAGAACTAGATACTCCAGACACTGAGTCGGGATCAGGACTGACTCCTGAATGTTCAGGAACCACCCGAGTCCCTGAGGGTCTAATTGACGATAGTCACCTTTCCTCTAAGTCTGATCCACTTTCTGCTCTTAGCAGAAGATCGTCCAGATAGCCCATGACAGCAATACCTCGCTGTAACAGAAGGCTAGAACCGGAGCAAGCACCTTGGTGAACACCCTTGGTGCCGAGGCTAGGCCGAAAGGAAGAGCCACAATCGATAGTGGACTTCGCTGATCGCAAAGCGCAGAAATTTCTGGTGACCTGCGCAGATCGGAACATGCAAGTAGGCGTCCTTGAAGTCCAAGGACGCCAGAAGAAAATCCCTTTGGTGGAGTGTAGCGATCACCGTGCGAATGGATTCCATGCGGAATTTCTGCACCTTCTCGAAGGCATTCAGGGCCTTGAGGTCCAGGATAGGTCGAACCACGTCCTATTTTTGGGACGACAAACAGATTCGAGTAGAATCCCTGAAAACTCTCCTGTGACGGAATCGGCACAATCACTCCGGACCTGATCAAATCCTGTACAGCCCCCAAGAGGGCTGCCCGACAGGTAGGAAGGAGAGGAAGATTTGAGGGAAAGAATCTGTCTGGGGGCCAGGATCGGAATACTATCCTGTATCCTGAGGTGACCACCTCGCACACCCACCAGTCGGAGATTGGGGAGGACCACCGATTCGTGACCTGCGAAGTCGTCCCCCACCCCAGAGTCGGGCGGAGGCAAGACTTCACGCGGAGGCGGGCTTGGGAGCCGCTTGTTCGGCTTACGCACCCAGGGGCACTTGTGCCCACCAGCCGCACTGCCGTCAGTCTGAGAGAGCCTACCTGTGGACTCTGACGAAAAAAAAAACGTTTTGCTGGAAAGGAAGGCCCCTGTTTGCGGCGGGCCTCCTCACCCTTGCTCGTCTAAGGAAGAAGAGTGCTTTTACCTCCCATGACATCCATGACGATGTCATCCAGAGCAGCACCGAAAGGTCTACCACCTTTAAATGGTAGATCCGTCAGCAGCTTCCTAAGGCTAGGTCAGCAGACCAGCACTTCAACCAGATAAGACGACGCAATACCACCGCCGAGACAGAGGCCCTGGATATTAAAGGGGCCGCGTCCAACGTGGCGTTGCACACATAAACCAGGCCCTGAACCAGTTGGTGGGCCAAAGCAACTGTGTCTGGAGGAAGATTATGCTCCTGTACAGCTAGGTGCAACATTTTTGCCCAACCTGTAAGTGTTTAAGACACAAGGGTCGCCGCTACCACAGGCCATAGGGCGGATCCCAACAAGGCAAACATGGCTCTGCTCACCACTTCTGACCTCCTGTCAGTGGGGTCCTCAAATGCAGGAGTCCCCTCCATCGGGAGAGTGATGGCCTTGTTCAACCGGGCGACTGGAGGGTCGACCCTGGGGGAGAAGCCCACTTTTTAAGTAGGGCATCTTCAAGGGGTATCTGATAGACAAACGCCGCGGGACCATAAAAAAATTCTTCTGCGGCTTTTCCCAGACCTTATCAATGAGCTGGTCAAAGAAAGTACATATGGAAAAACCTCTTTAGAAGGCCTGGCCTTAAAAGAACCAAAAGGAGACTGTATCCGCCTGAGGTTCTGCATCCGCAGCATTTTAGCTTGAGTGTCCCTCACTGCAGTCATGAGTACACTAACAAGCGCCCTGTCATTTACTGACTCAGAACTGGAGTTTTCCTCATAAGGAATGTCCTGTTCAAAACCATCCAATACATTCAGAACTAGGGTCCTGAGCGGTAGTGGCTAGGCCCATATCTGAATCAGCGCACTGCCCTCATGAAGTAAAGTGGGGAGAGGGCGCTTTTTTGCTCCCTTGCGCTTGCACACAGCTCCCATCCTGGTCAGAAATTATTCCAGGACTGCCCACAACTGGTCCCTAGGGACCGCAGGTGCTGAAGCACTGCCTGTTGTCCTCTGACATTTAGGGGAAGCTGGTGACAGAGACTCCATATTGCCCCCCTCTGAGACTCCTCAGATAAAAAGTCCACCCACAGGCTGTGCTGACTGAGGAGGGGGCGCCCAGGGGACTCACCAAACCGGACCAGGGACCGCTCAGTTCCGCTGTGTGTACCGCGCTGTGTCAGCGCTGGTGAGCTGTGAGGAGATTGTGAGGAGATTTGCGCTGTTACAGCAGCGCTAGAGGCCAAAACTAGTGCCGAAGAGCGTGCGGGCTACAAGAAAATGGCCGCCACACTTCACTGAGGCGATCCGCGGCAAGATGGCCGCCATGACTCAGCAAAAGTGAAAAAAACAGCACACACACAGCGCCACTCGGCGCTCAGGCCCCAAAACACACAAAAAAAGGCCCCAAGCATATCTGCAGACCAGCATTAGCCCCTCCAAGAACAGTGTGACCTCCAGGCACCCCACACAGCACAGCGCCAACAATGGTGACAGAGAGTGACAATGAAATACAGGGGGAGACAGGGAAAATCCCCCACAGAGAAACACACAGCCTTTTGTACTCACCTGCAGGCAGGAGAGACTACTTACCCATCCCCTGAGGGACCCACTGGTGTGTTTCTGACAGGACTATCACAGTGCAGTACTGAGTAGCTGTCGGCCCGGTCCACCGTGAAAGATACAGTCAGTCAGGAACTGTTCAGTCTTGAGAGGACCGTGGGAGCATGAAAGCAAACCCGGCCACCCCTGGAGTCATGGGGCCTGTCGTGAACTGAGTCTCACGCACACAAGGCGAGGATCAGCATGCTCGATGGTCGGACAAGGAAGACTACGAGGATATCTTGTACCCAACCTGTTGCCCAGCCGACAGTTGATAGAAAATTCTCAAAAATAAAATAAAAAAGAATTCCAGAAAAGGAATAAAAATAGGTCAGGAGACTGGCTCCTGAGAGAGCCACGTCTTCTCCTTCTGCTAGGCAGTAAAAAACTGAAGTCTGCTGACTGTAGTGGGAGGGTTATGTCCGGAGGGACCGCCCCCTGGGTGGGGCTGTTCAGCTCTGGCTTTTAGAATGTATGTATAACATTTCACATTCTGCCTAGGTCTTCTCCTGCAAGCAGGGACATAACCCACGTGTAAAGTGTAAAGAGACACCGTGTCAGTCCATGGATGGTAAGAGAAATCCTATTTTTCCTTCCATCTGCGGAGCGGATCGGATAACAACGGACTCTACGGTCCGTCGTCATCCGATTCCCCATAGGGGAGAGCGGCGCTCTGACAGGGCGGTCCCTGCACAGTGTGTGGGGACCGCCCAGTCATCCGTCGGCTCAGCGGGGATCAACGGAGCGATCCCCGCTGAGTAAGCGGAGCTTCACGGGGCGGATCTTCACGGATCCGCCCCGTGTGAAAGAGGCCTTAGAATTTTTCTTCTTTTTTTCAAAAAAATATTTTATTTTCTTCTCTTATTGCAAAATAGTGTAAATATGAAATCTTTTTGCATTTTTTTTCTATGACAAGGGATGTTTACATTCCTTGTAATAGGAATAATTTTTTTTTTTTTTTAACCACTTCAATATCAGGCTTCCTGCCCAAGCCAATTTTCAGCTGTCGCAATTTGAATGACAATTGTGCGGTCATGCTACACTGTACACAAACACATTTTTTATAATTTTGTTCCCACAAAAAGCACATTCTTTTGGTGGTATTTGATCACCTCTGCGGTTTTTATTTTGTGCGCAATAAAAAAAGACTGAAAATTAAGAAAAGAAAAAAAAGTTGTTAAAATTTTTTGTAAATAAGTAAGTTTTCTTCTTCGCTGACGGGCACTGATAGATGGCATTGCTGGGCATCACTGATTTTATTTGTTCCATAATGGTGCCAGTGTCCATTTGTGGGCACCGATTGGCATATTTTGAGCATATGTTGGCACATGTCGGCACATGTGGATGGACATGGGGGACGTAACCTGGCCATCCAACATTATCTTTCACAATATAAAAAAAAAAAAAAAATTGGGCTAACTTTACTGTTGCCTTATTTTTTTCATTCAAAAAGGTGTATTTTTTTCCCCCCAAAAAAGCACGCTTGTAAGAGCGCTGCGCAAATACAGTGTGACAGGAAGTATTGTAACGACTGCCATTTTATTGTCTAGGGTGCTAGAAAAAAAAATGTTTGGGGGTTCCAAGTAATTTTCTAGCAAAAAAAATAAATAGGATTTTTGTACTCACCGTAAAATCCATTTCTCTGACGTCCATGGACTGACACCGCTCTCATACTGTTTACGTGTGGGTATATGTCCCTGCTTGCAGGAGAAGACCTAGGCAGAATGTTAGATGTTAAAACATTCTAGAACAAAACCAGAGATGAACAGCCCCGCCCAGGGGGCGGTCCCTCCGGACATTACCCTCCCACCTGCAGCTAGCAGCCTCAGTTCGTAACAAAGCAGTACAAACCTTAAAAGGAAGGGTGGGTGCTGTGTCAGTCCATGGACGTCAGAGAAACGGATTTTACGGTGAGTACAAAAATCCTATTTTCTCTTATCTTCCATGGACTGACACAGCTCTCATACTGTTTACGTGTGGGACGTCCCAAAGCAGTATAAGAAAAAAGTGGTAGCAAAATAGTAAAGGAACAACCAAAACTTCACTCCAAACCAGCAGAGCTCAACGGAGGAGTTGCAACATTAAACAGCTGCCTGCAACGCTTTGCGGCCAAAGGAAGCATCCGAAGATGCAGCCACATCAACCTTATAGAATTTTGAAAAGGTATGAACGGACGACCAGGTCGCTGCCTTGCACACTTGTGCAACCGACGCTTGATGTCGGAAAGCCCAGGAAGCACCAATTGCCCTGGTGGAATGCGCCGTAACCGGGAAGGGAGGCGCCAGCCCCTTAATGGCATAGGCCTGTATAACAGCCTGTCTGATCCACCTAGAAATGGCAGACGATACCGCTTGGCCCCGTTTTGGACCAGAGACACACAGTGAGTCAGACTTCTGAATAGAAGCAGTAGCCGCCTGGTATACCCGTAAGGCACGCACCACATCCAAATTGTGAAGCGCAAACTCTCTAGGATGCGATGGGTGAGGGCACAAGGACAGGAGGACAATGTCCTCATTAAGGTGAAAAGCCGAAACCACCTTAGGAAGGAAAGGCGGTCGCAACACCGCCTTATCCTTATGGAGGACCAGGTAAGGCGACTTGCATGACAGAGCCGCCAACTCAGACACCCGTCTAACAGAAGTGATGGCCACTAAGAAAGCCACCTTCTGGGACAAAGTTAAAAGAGGAATATCTCTTATATTTTCAAACGGAGGTTCCTGAAGAACCGAGAGCACCAAGTTCAGATCCCAAGGAGGGAGCGGAGGCTTGGCAGGTGGAACCACATGGCGTACCCCCTGTACAAAAGTGCCAAGGAATGACCTGCTAGGGGTCTTTGAAAGAAAACGGCCAAGGCCGAAATCTGACCCTTAATAGTGCTCAAAGCCAGCCTTTGTGCAACACCACGCTGCAAGAACCGCAGGATTCTGGGGACAGAGTATGTCCGTGGACGCCAGTCTAGCTCTTCGCACATATCAATGCAAGCTCTCCAGGTACGGTGATAGATCTTCCTTGCCCTAAGCATGGTCAAAATTACCGAATCAGACAGGCCTCGGTCCTTCAGCACCTGGCTCTCAATAGCCATGCCGTTAAAGCCAGAGACTGTAAAGCAGGATGAAAGATAGGACCTTGAGACAGAAGGTCCTCCCTCAAGGGCAGACGCCAAGGGACGTCTACGATGAGACGTACCAGGTCGGCGTACCAGTGACGCCAAGGCCAGTCCGGGGCAATGAGGATCACCGGGATGCCCTCGGTCGCTATCCTGCGCAGCAGACGAGGCAGCAACTGCAGCGGAGGGTAGGCATACATTAAGCAATACTGACCCCATGGGGCCACTAAACGCGTCCAAGGCATCCGCCCAGAGGTCCCTGGCCCTGGCCACAAACCTCGACACCTTGCGATTGAGTCGAGACGCCATCAGGTCCACATCCAGAGTGCCCCACCGCCGACAAAGGAGTTGAAACACCTCCGGATGCAAGGACCACTCCCCCTGGTCCAGGGACTGGCGGCTCAGATAGTCCGCCTGCCAGTTCTCTACGCCCGGAATGTAGACGACCTACAGCGCCGGCACGCTTCTTTCTGCCCACCTTAGGATGTGGGCGACCTCGGATGCCGCAGCCGAGCTCCGAGTGCCCCCCTGATGGTTGACATACGCCACGGCCGTGGCGTTGTCCGACTGGATTCTGACCGAGCGGCACTGTAGCCTCTTCGACCACGCGGAAAGACAGTCTGATCGCCCGCAATTCCAGGACGTTGATGGGGAGATGAGATTCGTCCAGAGTCCAGAGCCCTTGAGCTGACTAGACTCCCCACACTCCTCCCCAGCCCGTCAGGCTGGCGTCCGTCGTGACCACCGTCCATTGGATGGGGAGGAACGACTTCCCGACCTGAAGAGCCGGGGATCTCAGCCACCACGTCAGGGATGCCTTGACAGAGCGACTCGCCTGAATCTGAAGATCCAATGACAATGGGGACTTGTCCCAGACAGACAGAATTCCCTTCTGCAATGCCCGAGTGTGTGATTGGGCATACGGAACCGCCTCGAAGGAGGCCACCATTAGTCCCAGGACTCTCATGCAGAAGCGGATTGGCAACCATTTTTGGGAAGTCAGAACCCACACTGCCGACTGAAGTGTCAGTAACTTCTCTGAGGGTAGAAACACCTTCGCTGCCGAAGTGTCCAGGATCAGACCCAGATACTCCAATCATTGAGTCGGGACTAGAATCTACTTCTGCATGTTCAGAAGCCATCCGAAGTCCCGGAGGGTCTGACTGACTATTGTCACATTTTCCTCCAATTCTGAGCCATTTTCTGCTCTAAGGAGATCGTCCAGATAGCCCACGATAACAATTCCTCGCTGTCTCAGCAAAGCTAGAACCGGGGCAAGCACTTTGGTGAAAACCCGTGGTGCCGATGCTAAGCAGAAGGGAAGAGCCACGAACTGATAGTGGACTTCGCCTATGGCAAAGCACAGAAACCTCTGGTGACTTGCGCAGATTGGAACGTGCAAGTAAGCGTCCTTGATATCCAAGGATGCCAAAAAATCCCCTTGGTGGAGTGTCGCGATCACCGTGTGAATGGATTCCATACGGAATTTTAGTACCCTCACAGACATTCAGGGCCTTGAGGTCCAGGATTGGCCGGACCCCGTCCTCCTTCGGGACAATAAACAGGTTTGAGTAAAACCCCTGAAACCTCTCTTGCGACGGAACCGGCACAATTACTACGCACCTGATCAGATCCTGTACGGCCCCCCAAGAGGGCCGCCCGGCGGGCAGGAAGGAGAGGGAGGTTTGAGGGAAAGAACCTGTTTGGGGGCCACGAGCGGAACTCTATCCTGTATCCCGAGGTGACCACCTCGCACACCCACCGGTCGGAGATCCGGGAGGTCCACCGCACCGAGAACCTGCAAAGACGTCCCCCCCACCCCAGAGTCGGGCAGGGGCAAAACTTCATGCGTGGTGGGCTTGAGAGCTTGCTTGGTAGGCTTACGCACCCAGGGACGCCTTTGTCCCCCAGCCGCACTTTTTTCAGTCTGGGCGGGCTTACCCGTGGAATCTGACTGACGAAAAAACTTCTTCGCCGGAAAGGAAGGGCCCGGCCTGCAGTGGGGCTCCTTTCCCTTAATAGACTGGGGAAGGAAGGTGCTCTTACCTCCTGTGACATCTTTAATAATGTCAACCAGGGCGGCCCCAAACAGTCTACCTCCCTTAAAGGGCAAGTCAGCCAGGAACTTTTTGGAAGCTAGGTCGGCCGACCAGCATTTCAGCCAGATAAGGCGACGCAGCACCACAGCAGAGATAGAGGCCCCTGATATTAGGGGGGACGCATCCAAAGTGGCATCGCACACGAAGACTAAACCCTGCGCAAGTTGGTGAGCCAGGGCAATGTCTCAGGAGGTAGATTTTGCTCCTGCACTGTCTGGTGCAAAAGCTTTGCCCATCCTGTGAGTGTCTGAGACACAAGCGTCGCCGTCACTATAGTGCGTAAAGCAGACCCCAATAAGGTAAACATAATTTTACTCACCACTTCTGACCTCCTGTCCAGTGGGATCCTTAAATGCAGAAGTCCCTTCCATCGGGAGTGTGGTAGCCTTATTCAAACGGGTGACCGGGGGGTCGACCACTGGGGGGAGAGTCCACTTCTTAAGCAGGTTCTCCTCAAAGGGGTACCTTAAAGCTAGGCGCCGCGGGACCATCAAAGTCTTCTGCGGCTTATCCCAGACTTGGTCAATGAATGTATCAAAAAAAGGCACATGTGGAAAGACCTTTTTTGAAGAAACCAAAGGATACAGCTTCCACCTGAGGTTCCTTAGCCTCAACATTCATCTTGAGAGTGTCCCTCACAGCATCAATGAGCTCACTTACAAGCACCCTGTCAGTTGCTGTTTCAAGACAGGGGTCTTCCTCACAAGGACTGTCCTGTCCAAACATATCAAAATCCTCAGAGCTAGGGTCCTGAGCAGCAGTAGCAAGGCCCATATCTGAGACAGAGCACTCCCCTACAGGGGAATGTGTGGGGAGGGGCGCTTTACAGCTCCTGTGCGCTCGCACACCGCTTCCATCCTGACAAGGAATGATTCCAGGACTGCCGACAACTGGTCCATAGGGACCGCAGGTGCAGGAGCACTGCCAGTTGCCTCTGACAAGTGTGGAGAAGCAGGTGAACCAGACTCCATACTGCCACCCTCTGAGACCTTATTCACTACTACAGTGAATAATACCATCCACCCACTGGCTGTGCTGAGGCTGAGGAGGGGATACCCAGAGGACTCACCACCCTTAGGGACCGCTCAGTTCCGCTGTATGAGCCGCGCTGCAGCGCGAGTGAAGCCTGGGGAGACTGAAGAATCTGTGAGGAGACTGAGGAAAATTGCGCCGTCAGCAATACCGCTAGAGGCCGAAATCGAAAGTGAAAGCGCCTTCAAGAAAATGGCCGCCGGGCACCTGTATAACTGCGCAATTGAGCCGCGGCAAGATGGCCACCGAGCGCACTACTTAAATTCAAAAAACAGCGCTAATGGCGCACGCAATAAAGCCTCACACACTCCACACCAGAACACTGGTCCACTCCCAGAGTTCACCAACAGCCATGAGCGCCCCCCCCCCAGGCCAGAGCGACCCCCAAGCACCCCCACACAGCACAGCGCCAGTACAGGGTGCAGAGAGCAGCATAACAGGGGGGAGACAGGGAGAACCCCCCATATAAGAAACACAGCCAGCATGTACTCACCTAAGGTCTCAAAAATAAAATTCCCAAAGGAATAAAAATTGAAAGTAAAATCTTCCAGGAGACTGGCTCCTGAGAGAGCCACGTCTTCTGCTGGGCAGAAAAAAAACGGAGGCTGCTAGCTGCAGGTGGGAGGGTAATGTCCGGAGGGACCGCCCCCCTGGGCGGGGCTGTTCAGCTCTGGTTTTGTTCTAGAATGTTTTAACATCTAACATTCTGCCTAGGTCTTCTCCTGCAAGCAGGGACATATACCCACACGTAAACAGTATGAGAGCTGTGTCAGTCCATGGACGATAAGAGAAATAACGTTTTTAACTTGTAAATACAAAATTTCAGAAAGATGCTCGGGGCTGAAATTGTTAATTCAATCCATACCTAAACACAATGGGCAGTTCAGCATTAGTGAATGGTCTTCTACTTTCGCTACTGTCCAAGATTTGATCTCCTGTATTACACTTTAAAGTTACATCCTCATACTTGCAATAAATATTTCCAATAATTACTACAAAAGCCAGTATTTGGTACTTTACTGTGTCAAGCCTCTTAGCCCAAATTTAACACTATTTTGGATTCCAAGAGTCACATTAAAACTTACTGCACAAAGAGGCTTTTCATTTTCCATACACACAGCATTGAAAGAAAAGTGGCTCATTGCAGCCACAGTGATGGCGGTGTGCTCAAATATTAACTGGTGGGGCTCAGCTGCAAGAGAGCTCCAGGCTGTTAGGATAACTATATAAATAGATGAAGGAAGAACAGGAATCAAGCGTGCCATTATTCATTTCACTTCATAGAATCTTGGCAATAAAAAATAAAAGGACTCAAAAAGACTTGTCTTTAAATTCTATATTTTAGAGGACCGTGGGAGGACACAGAAAATATATTCATGGGCCCTGGGTTATAGGTTTATAGATGATTGGACACTGGCAATGTTTTCCAAGACACGCCTTCCCAAATTCTTGAATGGTCTTTGCTGCACAATCCTCTCAAGGCTAAATATAGGGGTTTCACTTTTTGAATAGAATTACTGAAATAAACCATTTGATGATTTTTTTTATTTATTTTTTATGCACCTGTACATACTCACAGGCACAGCTCATGGTACAATAATAAATTTATATATATATATATATATATATATATATATATATAAAAAGATGGTTAACAGGCAGACAAGGTCTGTTTTATTGAAGAGGGGACATGTAATTAGAAATATGTCCATTCTGAAATAAATTCCTGCCTGCACCTCGACAATGTAAATCCAGCTTTAGGGTGTCTTGATATTCTATGTATGCATGCTTTAGTGCACACAAAAATGTTATACATGCGGCTCCAAATACACGCAAATGCAGTTATCATTGCATCTGACCCTTTATTGAACTTCAATGCCTGCATATGAATTCACTGTGTCACTGTTGTTGGGGAGTAGGAGGAAGGGTCAGGTACTTTTTTTTGTTGTGTGGATGCTTTTAGAGGACCCACAAAATAAAATATGAAAAAACGGCAGAAGCGACAGTGTGCATCGAAACTTAAAGTGTCAACGTGTGCTGCAGTTTGAATGAGCCCTTAGGCTAGGTTCACATCAATGCATGTCAGGAATATGCACAAAATCATTTGCTTTCCCAACACGCATAGAAGTACTCTGCCCTTTAGCAGACATAGGCCGTGCCATTGTTAATGGCACCCACACACATCTGCAAACATGTGCGTTTTCATACACGCCAAACTGCATGGTGTCACAGCACCATGCAGTTTGGTGCAGGCCATTTTTGAAAAAAAAAAGACAGGGACTTTTCCACATTTCTCATGCATAGGGTAGCCCATTGTTAAAGCGGAGCTCCGCCGGAAAAAAAAATATTAAAAGCCAGCAGCTACAGCAGCTGCTGGCTTTTAATATTTGGACACTTACCTGTCCTGGAGTCCAGCGACGTCCGCAGCAGAGGACGAGCGATGGCTCGTCACTCTGCTGCTCCCTCCGCCATCCTCGCTGAGGGAACCAGGAAGTGAAGCCCTGCAGCTTCATGCCCGGTTCCCTACGGCGCATGCGCGAGTCGCGCTGCGCCGTTCTGATTCGTCCTCCTGTGTTCTGGGAGCCGAGTATCTCCCAGAACACTACGGGAAGTCTGGGGGAAGTGACGTCACTCCCGCAGAGAGGACTCCCGGATGTGGGTGAAAATACCTGTCTCAGACAGGTATCTTCACCCCCCTCCAGCCTGAAAGGTGTCAATCGTGACACCGGAGGGGGGGGAGGAATCCGATTAGCATAAGTGTAAAATTAGGGTGGAGCTCCACTTTAACCACTTCAATACAGGGCATTTTCACCCCCTTCCTGCCCAGACCAATTTTTCGTTTTCAGCGCTGTCGCACTTTGAATGACAATTGTCATGCAACACTGTACCCAATGTACCCAAAATGAAATCTGTTTTTTTTAAATGGAGCTTTCGTTTGGTGGTATTTGATCACCTCTGCAGGTTTTATTTCTTGTGCTATAAAACAAAAAAGCGACAATTTTGAAAAAAAAAATCAATATTTTGTACTTTGATTTAATGAATATCAATTTTTTTTTTTTTTAAACAATTTTTTTCCTCAGTATTCTACATATTTTTGGCAAAAATTGGTTTTGCGCAAAAGTTATAGCGTCTACAAAATAGGGGATAGTTTTATTGCATTTTTTTTTTTTTTTTTTTTACTAGTAATGGTGGCGATCTATTGTGACCGTGACATTGCGACGGACATATATCGGACACTTGACACATTTTTGGGACCATTCACATTTTTACAGCGATTAGTGCTATAAAACTGCACCGATTACTGTGTAAATGTGACTGGCAGGGAAGGGGTCAACACTAGGGGAAGCAGAAGGGGTTAAATATATGTTCCCTGGGAGTGATTCTTACTGTAGGGGGAGGGGACTCACAAGGGGAGGAGACCGATCCGTGTTCCTCTAATGGGAACACACGGATCGGTCTCCTCTCACCTGACAGGACGTGGGATCTTTGTGTTTACACACACAGATCCACGTCCCTGCTCTGTGACGAGCAATCGCGGGTGCCCGACGGACATCGCGGCCGCCGGGCACGCGCACCGGGTCCCGAGCACCCCCTAGCGGCCGGGAAGCAAAGGACGTCATATGACGTCCACCCGGAGGGAGACAAGGTTCCTGCCGACGTCATTACTATGGCTCGGTAGGGAACTGGTTAAACTTCCACTCAAAGCTGGATTAACCCTCACTTATTTGCATTGGTGATTTGGACAATTACAGTGACTCTTCCTAACAGGGATACAGACAATAAAAACCTGACAGTGGCTTTATTTTCTCACCCACTATTAAAAAAAAAAAAAAAGTAAAGGATTTTTGTACTCACCGTAAAATCCTTTTCTCTGAAGTTCATTGACGGACACAGCACTTTAATCTAGACCTTAGGGTTATATCACCACCTTCAGGAGAGGACTAGGCAGAACATGTTAAACAGCAAAACTGCACAGTACCACCCAGGGGGCGGTCCTACTGGCTATAACCCCTCACACTTCATCCAGCAGCTCAGTTCGTCAAAAAGCAGTACAAACAGAAAGAGGAGGGGTGGGTGCTGTGTCCGTCAATGAACTTCAGAGAAAACGATTTTACGGTGAGTACAAAAATCCTATTTTCACTTTCGTTCATTGACGGACACAGCACTTTAATCTTGACCTTAGGGATGTCCACAAGCAGTGTCAAAAAAATGAGGGGTGGGAACAGCAAACAAACTCCACCCATAACAACCAGAGCTCAATGGAGGAGTTGCAACCTTAAACAGCCGCCTGCAAAACCTTGCGGCCGAAGGAAACATCCACAGATGCACTCACATCAACCTTGTAAAAGTGTTAACAGACGATCAGGTGGCCACCTTACACACCTGGGAAACCGACGCCTGATGTCGGAAAGGCCAGGAGGCACCAATTGCCTTGGTCGAATGTGCCGTGACAGGAAAGGGAGGCGCCTGCCCTTTTAAGGCATAAGCCTGGATCACGATCTGTCTAATCCACCGAGAAATGGTGGCCGACGAGACCGCCAGGCCCTTCTTCGGACCAGTTACCGACACAAAGAGTAAGTCTGACCTCCGAAACTGAGCCGTAGCAGACAGATACACCCGCAGAGCACAGACTACGTCCAAAGAATGCAAATCAACCTCCTTAAGATGCAACGGCCGGGGACACAAGGATGGAAGCACAATGTCTTCTTTTAGATGAAATGCCGAAACAACCATAGGAAGAAAAACGAAGGCTGCGGGCGTAGCACCGCCTTATCCTTGTGGAGGATCAAGTAGGGAGACTTGCAAGACAAGGCCGCCAACTCAGAAACCCTCCTGGCAGATGTAATAGCCACCAGAAAGGCTAATTTCTGAGAGTGTCAATAAGGGGATCTCCCGAATATTTTCTAACGGCGGTTTCTGAAGAATCGAGAGCACCCGATTCAAATCCCACGGAGGGAGCAATGACCAAACCGGGGGGGCTGCATAATGGTTACTGGTCCCAAAAATTTGTCAAGTGTCCAATTTTTTGTCTGCCGCAATATCGCAGTCCCGATAAAAATCGCTGATCACCGCCATTGCTAGTAAAAAAAAAAAGAAAAAAAAGCCATAAATCTATCCCCCATTTTGTAGACGCTATAACGTTTGCGCAAACCAATCGATATACGCTTACTGCGCTTTTTTTTTTTTAACCAAAAATATGAATACATATCGGCCTAAACTGAGGATTTTTTTTTTTTAACCACTTCAATACAGGGCACTTTCACCCCCTTCCTGCCCAGTCCGATTTTCAGCTTTCAGCAATGTCACACTTTGAATGACAATTGTGCAGTCGTCCGATGTTGTACCCAAATTAAATTTTGATAATTTTTTTTCCCCCAAAAATAGAGAGATTTCTTTTGGCGGTATTTGATCACCTCTGCGTTTTTTTTTTTTTGCGCTATAAACAAAAAAAAAAAAAAAAGAGCGCCAATTTTGAAAAAACACAATACTTTTTGCTATAATAAATCTCAATAATTTTTTTAAAAATATATTTTTTTCCCTCAGTTTAGGCCGATATGTATTCTACGTATTTTTGGTTTAAAAAATAAAATTAAAAAAAAAACGCAATAAGCGTATATTGATTGGTTAGGTTTGCGCAAAAGTTATAGCGTCTACAAAATAGGGGTTAGATTTGTCATTTTTATTATAGATTTTTTTTTTAATGGCAGCAATTTGCGATTTTTTATCATGACCGACATTGCGGCGGACATATCGGACACTTGACACTATTTTGGGACCATTCACAATTATACAGCGATCAGTGCTATAAAAATGCATTGATTACTGTGTAAATGTGGCTGGCAGGGAAGGTGTTAACACTAGGGGGGCGATCAAGGGGTTGTGTGTCCTAAGGAGTGATCCTAACTGTAGGGGGAGGGGACTGATGAGGAGGAAACCGATTGTTGTTCCTATATACAAGAAACATACGATCAGTTCTCCTCTCCCCTCACATGTCCCTGCTCTGTGATGAGCAATCGCGTATGGCGTTAGAATGCGCGTCAGACAGGTGTCAATGAGACATTTTACCACCGTTAAAAACGCTCCCTAAATGCCCCATGCACAGTTGTGTGAACAGCACAATGTGCTGTCGATTATATCTTGTACATAGGCATTTGAGGGGCATTTTTAACGCCTGTCAAACACCTGCTCTTAATGCCAGTTTGAACTCAGCCTTACTCAGATTTATTGCCATCACGGCATTATATATGTTTTTGTACTTACGGATCTTTCCAGGTCCAAAATTAATATTAAGCAGAATTAAGTTCGGCCCTCCTCAATGATCCCAGTTTCTCAAATTAAATGCCAACCCCTGCAAACTTTTCTGGAGAAAGATACATTAGCAACCCAGGTGTTGACCGTACTTGTAGCAAAGTTCTAATGGCAAAAGGTTGGGAGGAAGTGCCCAAGTATCTTAGGGGTTGGGGTAGAAGTTGGCGATCACCTGTGGTGTGATTGTAACACCTGTTCAATCACCTGAGACACTGAATGAAAATATGCCCCTGCTTGTGCAATTGGCTTACTGATTTTCCCAGAAATCTGCACTAGGATACAAAATCAGACTTTGAGAACCCCTGCAACAAATAAGGCATTTTTGGTGAGATACACTAAGAAATCACATCTAAAACGATGCAGACCCTGCAACGGTGCAGCAATCCACGCCCATACAGATTCACTTAGCACATGGACACAGACAAACCGCTTTTTCAGAAGGGTAGGAAACTGAATTTTTTTTTTTGTTAAAATCCCTGCAATGTACATTAATCACCCAGTGGGGAATGTATTTTTTCCCCAACAGTGGAGTTACTTTTAAAACACTCAGTTAATGAAGTCAAATAACTCCTGGTTTAATCATAAAAACAAACACTATTCAGGAGACACGAATAAGCATACTGCAAGCAGTGGAGAGAATGATTCTCACACTTGCTATACAGCTACTGTAACAGTTCTACAACAGTATGAACCTATCATACCTTTCCACATCGATGATCTTAATAGGTCCATACTTCACCTGTCAAGCTACTGCCGTAGCTGCTGCCGGCAAGCTACTTTACCGTTGGCACAAGATGGTCCTGGTGGTAAGCTTCTGACAGTGTTCTCCACAAGTAAGCACATCCGGTGGTTGGGAACAGTGTGAAGCTCGATTCATCGGACCATATTACAGTCGCTCATTTAGCGATAGTCCACGATTCATGTGTGTTAGACGGCTCCCTCCTTTTCTGAATATTAATATCAGTCACTAGTGGTTTGGCAATATGCAGCTCGCCCGTCAATGTATTACCTATGGCGTTCCATCCACACAGTTTTTGTGGACACAGGCTTTGGAAGACTGGGATTGAGCTCTGCAGTCACTTTTGCAGCAGTTTTTTTATTTTGGGTCACAATCCTATGCAATGTCATTTTGTCTCTTTCAGTTAGTTGACAATGTAGGCCGGGCTTATGCGACGCCGGTTTCCGGAAACTGAATATGCAGTCATAACCTTCGATACAGTACCTTGGGACACCACAAATAAATTGGCAAGTTCAGTCACAGAAGCACCAGTTAAGTGGGCGCCAACAATTTGCCTGCATTAAAACTCAATAAGTTCTGACAGGACTCTGTATTACTAGCAGCGCATGCAATGAATACGGAAATTGATGCTTCCCACCTGTTTGGTGTCTCATCACACAGCGGAAGCAAAAGAATCTTTACATTACTTCCACACCTGCAAATCATGTAGGGTTTCCACATTTGTGTCCTACCCTTGTTTAAAAATGTCCAGCTTGTGTCATGTATGATTAACATATGTACATATATAGAATGTATTAAGGAAAAAAATAAAAATAAAAATCTATCTTAACAACCACTTTAATCCCTCTCTCAAGAGATATACAGTGGGTACGGAAAGTATTCAAACCCCCTTAAATTTTTCACTTTGTTATATTGCAGCCATTTGCTAAAATCATTTAAGTTCATTTTTTTTCCTCATTAATGTACACACAGCACCCCATATTGACAGAACACAGAATTGACATTTCAGATTTATTAAAAAAGAAAAAAACTGAAATATCACATGGTCCTAGGTATGCAGACCCTTTGCTCAGTATTTAGTAGAAGCACCCTTTTGATCTAATACAGCCATGAGTCTTTTTGGGAAAGATGCAACAAGTTTTTCACACCTGGTTTGGGGATCATCTGCCATTCCTCCTTGCAGATCCTCTCCAGTTCTGTCAGGTTGGATGGTAAACGTTGGTGGACAGCCATTTTTAGGTCTCTCCAGAGATGCTCAATTGGGTTTAAGTCAGGGCTCTGGCTGGGCCATTCAAAAACAGTCACGGAGTTGTTGTGAAGCCACTCCTTTGTTATTTTAGCTGTGTGTTTAGGGTCATGGTCTTGTTGGAAGGTAAACCTTCAGCCCAGTCTGAGGTCCTGAGCACTCTGGAGAAGGTTTTCGTCCAGGATATCCCTGTACTTGGCCGCATTCATGTTTCCCTCGATTGCAACCAGTCGTCCTGTCCCTGCAGCTGAAAAAGACCCCCACAGCATGATGCTGCCACCACCATGCTTCACTGTTGGGACTGTATTGGACAGGTGATGAGCAGTGCCTGGTTTTCTCCACACATACCACTTAGAATTAATGCTACAAAGTTCTATCATGGTCTCATCAGACCAGAGAAGCTTATTTCTCACCATCTTGGAGTCCTTCAGGTGTTTTTTTAGCAGACTCCATGTGGCCTATCATGTGTCTTGCACTGAGGAGAGGCTTCCGTCGTGCCACTCTGCCATAAAGCCCCGACTGGTGGAGGGCTGCAGTGATGGTTGACTTTCTACAACTCTCCCATCTCCCGACTGCATCTCTGGAGCTCAGCCACAGTGATCTTTGGGTTCTTCTTTACCTCTCAGCAAGGCTCTTCTCCCCCGATAGCTCAGTTTGACCGGACGGCCAGCTCTAGGAAGGGTTCTGGTCGTCCCAAACATCTTCCATTTAAAGGATTATAGAGGCCACTGTGCTCTTAGGAACCTTAAGTGCAGCAGAAATTTTTTTGTAACCATGGCCAGATCTGTGCCTTGCCACAATTCTGTCTGAGCTCTTCAGGCAGTTCCTTTGACCTCATGATTCTCATTTGCTCTGACATGCACTGTGAGCTGTAAGGCCTTATATAGACAGGTGTGTGGCTTCCCTAATCAAGTCCAATCAGTAAATTCAAACACAGCTGGACTCAAATGAAGGTGTAGAACCATCTCAAGGATGATCAGAAGAAATGGACAGCACCTGAGTTAAATATGAGTGTCACAGCAAAGGGTCTGAATACTTAGGACCATGTGATATTTCAGTTTTAATTTTTTTACTAAATCTGCAAAAATGTAAACAATTCTGTGTTTTTCTGTCAATATGGTGTGCTGTGTGCACATTAATGAGGGAAAAAATGAACTTAAATGATTTTAGCAAATGACTGCAATATAACCGAGTGAAAAATTTAAGGGGGTCCGAATACTTCCCGTACCCCACGATTCTGCCTGATCCAACCGCTGGATTACTTTTACAAAGTGGGATTTTGTTTACCCCTTCATCAATTCAACACAAAATAAATAAAAAAAGCGCCCTAACCCCCACGCACAAAAGCGAACACATGCAAACAGCGATCGTCCCACACGTGAGGTATCACCAAGATCATCAGAGCAAGAGCAATTATTCCAGTACCAGACCTCCTGTGTAACTCTCAACTGATAAACTGTAAATGCTTTTAAAATGTTGCCTATGGATAATTTAATGTACTTTAGTTCGTCATTGTTCCACGGGCTTGCGCAATTTTAAAGTGTGACATAACAGAAGAGCGCAAAGCCGCCCTAGTGCAACTCGGCTTGAATATGATAAAGTAAAAACACTACAATGGTCAAACTCGCATTGTGTGAAGATATATACAGCAGAAGGATTCTACTGTGGCCGCACTCCTATAACCACCTCAAGATCACAACAGGGGAAGGGGGAGCCGTGGATGTTCAACCTAGATGCCCGGATCCGGACAGCACATCCGAGGCTACTAACTTTACCATATGAAAGCAGAGTTACACTAGGGCGGCTTTGCGCTGTCTTTCGTCTAGATGTGTTCATGCCACCCAGAGGATCCATAGAGAGAAGCAGCACCCTTTGACTTGTCTAATTATCACCAATAGCCAGCTGGAGGGCTATACCAAACTGTTGATCAGCAACGCTGCTAGTTTTGTGTGTATTTTTTGTCTTAAAGTGTGACATGTTTGGTATATATTCGGCATAACATCTTTTACAGCTCATCAAAAAATTGGGTATTATATGGTGTTAACTAAAATTCATTAATATGCATTTTTTCCCCAAAAAATTGCGTTTGGAAAAACTGCTGTGCAAATATCTTGCGACATAAAAAATTATAACACATACCATTTAATTCTGCAAGTCACCGGCTTAGAAAAAAAAAAAAAATGAACGTTTGGGGGTTCTAAGCAATATTCCAGATTTTTACATGTATGACAAATGGCAGCAACTGCCCAGTAGGGAAGTAGTTAAAGTAAAACTCCAGCCAAACAACCAGATAAAAACAAATAGCACATTAAAGCGGAGTTCCACCTAAAAATGGAACTTGCACTTTTCCGGGTCCTCCCCCCCCTCCGGTGTAACATTTGGCACCTTTCAGGGGGGAGCAGATACCTGTATAATCCAGGTATTTTCTCCCACTTCTGGCGATAGATCGATAGATGTCCGGCACCTCCTCCGTCCCCCTGCTGTCTTCTGGGAGATACAGGTGCCAGAAGACAGCAGGGACCAGTGAGATCTCGCACATGCGGAGTAGGGAACCAGGCTGTGAAGCCGCAAGGCTTCACTTTCGGATTCCCTTACTGAAGATGCCGGCACCTACACCTGGGAGACGAGGGACAGATCGGCTTCAGGCGAGGACAACGCAGGCGCCCTGGACAGGAAAGTGTCCGAATATTAAAAGTCAGCAGCTGCTGTATTTGTAGCTGCTGACTTATTTATTTTTGGCGGAACTCCGCTTTAAATAGATAAATGAACAAAACCAGCTTTTGCTGCAAGTCCCCTTTAATCAAGAGAATTTACCCACAATATTCTGTTTGTCGCAAGATTTCCTTCGTTTTGCAGCCAGCATCTTTCAACACACTTCTTAAACCCAGATCATACTGGACCCTCCCCACCCTGTGACTGCACAGCAGACTCCAAGTCTGTTGTACAGGGGTAGTAAGATGCGCGAGTATATACGGTATTACATTTTGGGTTTAATACAGATTTTTCATTAGTCTCAATTATACGCTATATATGTAAAATCTTACTGCAAATAAAAATATTAATCATTACATAAAATGTAGCAAGGAGAAAAGGTCCAAAAGAAATTTACCTGTGATATCAGCAGAAGCCTGAAGTACACCGAAATATCAGCAGCGAGTCTATCCGTATTTCCAATTCATCAATTCCAAAGTTGTGTCAAACTGAAGCATGTTTTTTTAGACCTAAAAGACAAGGAAGGAAGAATATTGTGTCAAAATAAACATGTCACTTTTAGGAGCTAAAGACTTTTACAAGTTGAATCTTGTCAGCAAAGGCAAATCAACTAAATGTCAACAACTATACTAAACAAATCAATTTGAAGATCATCATTTGGGGTTATAGTTACTTAGTTCAGGTTTTCTTTTTTGAATCCAAAACTTGTTTTTATTTGGTTCAGGTTTTCAGTGTAGCACATGCAGGGAAACCGTCAGATAGAAAAAAAAAAAGTCAGTGTGTAATAATCCTGGCTTCACCACCCAGTGGGTAATCTTATCTACTCATGGCAGCACTAAAGAAGAATTCCAGGATCTGCATGACCTCCTCCCAAGGTTACCAACCTTCTTTTCTCCAATCCATTAGAATAAGTTACTTGTAATGTGCCATTGTTTACTCTAGAGTAGACACCAGGGAACCTTAGCATGCAGAATAGATTGGATGACATTTGCTCTTAAATATAGCAAGAGGCCTTTAGAAAACATATTTGAGCATTACAAGCTACATTCCAGTAGGTACAGTATCTAATGAAAAGGTCACTAATCTGATCCATTTTATGGGCAGGGTATCATACCATTAGCTCCAAATAAACTGCGATATTACCCAAACCAGAACTGCCCAAATAGCTGAGATTTTAAAAAGGTACCAAGATACCTTTGGCACCCACAGGTAAGTATGACAGGTTTGTTATTTTATATATAAAAAAAAAAAGCTTTACAAATCACTAACCTGGGTGCCCCGTGGAATGATAAATTCCTGATTTTACAATTGAACAAAGTATTTGTTTAAAGTGGTTGTAAACCGTGGTTGTCAAAGAAACTGCAAGGCAATGGCATAATGTGCTAGTATGCATTACATACTAGCACATTATGAAATACTCACCTTGGAAGGAAGCCCTCCAGCGCTGTACTGTCACCACTGAGAAGGCCGACATGGTCCCCCCGATCTGTCTTCCGGTTTTTCGCGCTGTGGCTATGCGATTGGCGGGAGTCGCGATGACGCCACTCCCGCGCATATGCACGGGAGCCCTTGATTCAGGCACGAAGCTCTGAAGTTTCGTCAAGGTATGCCGGACCTTCAGAGCATATGGGCCAGTGATGTCACTGACTGCATGCAGGATGATTATCTCCGAAAAGGTGCACGTGTAGGAGATATTTTTACCTACAGGCAAGCTTTATTATAGGCTTACCTGTAGGTAAAAGTGACCAAGCAGGTTTACTACCGCTTTAAAATGTAATGTACTGTAGAAATTCCCATTGCGTTGGGTAAAGAATGCACATCTGTGGTACTGATACACTGAGAAGCTATTTTGTTTGTTTGCTGGTTAGTCTAAAGACATGCTGATGGGGACAATTTAGACCGGATCTGATTAACCTACTATGTATAAAATGTGTGTTAGGGACCTTAGACTGTAAGCTCCTTGAGGGTAGGGACTGATGTGAATGTACAATGTATATGTAAAGCGCTGCGTAAATTGACGGCGCTATACAAGTACCTGAAGTAATATTATTAATAATCTACACCAGAAATTATTCAAATAAAGCGGAGGTGCCGCGGAAAAAAAAAAAAAAATATTAAAAGTCAGCAGCTGCAAATACAGCAGCTGCTGACTTAATATATGGACACTTACCTGTCCTGGAGTCCAGCGACGTCCGCAGCAGAGGACGAGCAATCGCTCCTCACTCTGCTGCCCCCCCCCACCATCCTCGGTGAGGGAACCAGAAAGTTAAGCCTTACAGTTTCATGCCCGGTTCCCTACGGTGCATGTGCGAGTCGCGCTGCGCCGTTCTGAATGGCCCCCTGTGTTCTGGGAGCCGAGTGTCTACCAGAACACAACAGGGAATCTGCGGGAAGTGACGTGCTTCTCGCAGAGAGGACTTCCTGAAGTGGGTGCAAATATCTGTCTTAGACAGGTATCTGCACCCCCCTCCCCCCTGAAAGGTGTCAATTGTGACACCGAAGGGGGGGGGTTGGTTCCGATCAGCAGAAGTTGCATTTTAGGGTGGAGCTCCGCTTAAGAAGTTAAAAGGCAGGGGCTGGCTCCGTGTATGGCTGCTTGAGCTGTGAGCCCCACTCCAGCCTCATACAACGGTGCCCATTACAGCCCGCATGGTGAACGGATTTTCACGAAAATTTCTAGGCAGACTCCTGAGGGGTCTGGGCACATTCCTGGCTATTTTTTATTACATTAGAAAGGATCCAAAAGCTGCAATTCGTCCCGGTAATCGCAGCCAAAAATCCAAGATGGCCGCCACAGCACAGCCTACTGTGTCAGGTACCATTCTCCTCACAGACCTCAGACAAAATATCTCCTCAGAGGGTCTGCCCATTTCCTCAGAACTTAAAGCAGGACTACTACAGACACCCAATACCTCCTCAGCCACTGGTGAACCTCTTTTTTTCTCACAAAGCCCGACAGTATCCATTCTTCCACAGGGCACATTATTGCCTCTCATCCCAGCCCTATTACCTCAGAAATTATTCCAAGAGACCAAGCATTTCAGATGGCAGACCTGTTCCAAAAATTCAGAACTCCTGGACAGGGGTTTAGCAAAAACTGCAGCCAAAATAACTAGTGATTTAAAAGCTGACTTCCACAATCTAGGAACAAGAATATACTATATTGAATACAAATTGGAAGAAACAGTGGCTTCCACTAACCAAACTGCTAAAATTGTATCCTCGCTACAACAACAACTGGATTACGCTAATTCAAGAATCGATGACCTCGAGAACAGGTCACGTAGGTATAATCTCAGAATCAGAGGTTTACCTGAATCTGTGCTGGATGTCACACTAGCAGTACAAGACCTGATGAAATCTCTACCTAATATCCCCCAGCAGCGCCTTGAGCTGGATAGGGCTCACAGAGCTTTGGGTCCTCCTAGAAAGGATGGAAAGCCAAGAGATATCATTGCTAAACCCCATTTCTTCTCAGTAAAAGAAGAGGTCATGAAACAAGCTAGAATAACCCCTCAAATACTATGTCAAGGACACCCAATTCAACTTTTTGCTGATTCATCTCCTTCTACAATCCAACGCAGAAGAGCACTTAAACCCCTGCTACTGATCTGGTCTCAGAAAGACATTAAATACAGATGGGCCTTTCCCTTTGCTGTGAAATTCTCTGAAAATGGTAGACCTTACTCCTTCTCAAGCCTACAGGAAGGAGAGCGGATCCTTCTCAAACTTATTTCTACTGAAGCCGACATGGACACCTCTACAACTGGTCCTGGTTCTACTTAAAGACCTTCTCCAACAAGCCCACAATCTCCCCTTTGGAACAAAGGAAAGAAAAAGAAGATTAAAGACAATAGTCCTACTTGACATTGCTCTTTCACCTCTTTTGTTACTACCTTTTTTTTCCTCGGATCTAAAATCCGAGCACAGATTTTTCTGTACCTCAGGTGTTAGGATAAATCCATCCTAAATTCAACCTGCTCTCTGGTTCAATTCTCACAGTTTTTCTGTCTTTTCTATAAAGCTCTATGTTCCCTTTTTTTTTTACCTAGTAACATATTACTTACTAAAATGTTATGATAATTCTACTACTGTAATTTCTAGGTTATAGAGCTTTACATAAGCCTACTCTCGTTTTACCGTGCAAAAATAATTTTCTTTATTAGATTTTTTCTATGGGTGCCCTGTATGGAGGTGGTCCACGTGTGTACCCACCTATCGTCTGGAAATCTTCAGGTCTTCAGGGGATAGGTTGTCTGGCCGTCTTAGTCCAGACTCTTTTTTTGATCTGGTTAAAAGGATTCGAGAGGAGTCTCCTCTCTCGGGTCCTAACCTTACATGTTAGGAGACTTCTTTTCTATATTCCATCTCTTTTCTTACTTTTTTCTATGTTATGTTATTTTTTTTTTTCTTTTCCCCTTGTGTGTCTAACCCAATTGTCTTTTAGCTTTGCCAGCTCTCGGATCAATGATGACTGTTAAACACCTCAATCTTCACTTATCAAGCCTCAGTACCAAGGTCCTCTAAGGGTGAGTTGGGTCAGTAATAGCGGATATGCCCCCCTTGAATCTCATGGATAGCAACCAACAAACACACCTTAAAATAGCCTCTCACAATGTGCAAGGCTTGAATTCTCCTGTCAAAAGGAGAACATTTTTAGATTACTATAAATCCCTTAAAATAGATATTCTTTTGCTCCAGGAAACGCACTTCCCTATACGATACAGTCCTAATTATATTCACCCTCATTTTCCGCAAATTCCACCTTGCTAGTGCGGTTAATAAAACTAAGGGAGTAGCCATTCTATTTTCCAAATCCTGCAAATTCGAGAAGTCTTTCGACTATGTTGATCCAGATGGAAGAATTCTGTTATTACAAGGTTCAATTGATGGTCAACTATACACCCTAGTCTCATATTATGCCCCTAATGGAGGCCAAGCCCCATTCTTCAAAAATATGATAAACACACTGAGCCCTATGTTAGTAGGAACGGTCATTTTGGGGGAAGACTCGAATGTTGCTTTTGACCAGGCTCTGGATAAGTCCAAACCCTCCAAAGACCAATTGACCCGCCCGACCAATGAAAGCCGCAAAATCGCTAAAATTCTTTCGAATCACAATTTAGCAGACGTTTGGAGGGAATTAAACCCTTCCAAACGGGACTTCACACATTATTCACACCCCCACAACACATACGCAAGAATAGACCACATCCTTACCCCTTCACACCTCATTCCGCTCATACTAAATGCCCACATCAAGGATACAGCCCTATCAGATCATTCGTTGGTAATTATTTCCCTAAACTCCAGTTCTCTTAGAAGCTCAAAAGGGTTTTGGAAACTTAACGAATCAATCCTTACAAATCCAACCACAAATGAGATAATAAATAAAGCCTTACATGAATATTTTTCCCTCAACACGGAGGATATCTCCTCTGAGACACTTTGGGCGGCTCATAAAGCCTTCATCCAGGGAAAAATCATTCAAATCTCTACCCAAACTAAACGCAACCACAAAGCTCAAATAGAACGTTTGGAAGAGTACATAACCCTTAGAAATCGTCACAAACAAGATCCCTCTAAGTTCCCCATATCACTCATAGACAAGGCCAAACGTGAATTAAATTTAGCCCTTACAACGCAAGCGGAAAAAGTGATTAGATGGAGTTACAACAAATTTTACACAAATGCAAACAAAATAGGGCCATTACTTGCTACAAAACTCTCTCCTAGAATTAGAATTCATTCTATACCTAAAATCCGTATAGCAGGTCAACCGCTTACTGCAAACCCCGTCAAAATCCTAGAAGCATTTCAAGAGTTTTATTCTAAATTGTATGACACTCACTCGAAGCCAGACAAAGATGTTCTATCTAGGTATTTAGACGATCTTCCCATTCCTTCCATAACCCCCTCACACAAATGTTTACTTGAGGCTCCCTTCACAATAGAGGAGGTTATGGGGGTTATTAAACACCTCAAAAACGGATCAGCCCCTGGCCCTAATGGTTTATCCATACCCTATTATAAGACTTTCGCCAACACCTTAGCCCCCTATCTAACCAAATTTTTTAATGACAAAAACAAATGGCTTACCATTAGACACACATCTTAATACAGCATTTATTACAGTTATAACCAAACCAGACAAAAATCCTGAAGACATCAGTAATTATCGCCCTATTTCCCTAATAAACAACGATACTAAAATTATGACAAAGATCATGGCCAATCGATTAGCATCTTTTATTAAACATTATATACACAAAGACCAGGTGGGCTTCATCCCAGCAAGACAGGGCCCTGACCAAATCAGACGAGCAATAGATATTGTATCTATTCTGCAATCCAACTGGGAGGGAGGAGAAAAACAACAAGGCTTACTACCGTCACTGGATCTGCAAAAGGCCTTTGACTCAATGTCATGGCCATACCTGTTTTCCCTAACAGATCGATGGGGCTTTGGAGTTCGCTTTAACGGCCTCTTACATTCCCTTTATTCTCACCCTCAGGCTCTTATCCGTTTACAGGGTCATTATTCCAACCCAATCAATATAGCACAAGGCACTAGACAGGGATGCCCGCTTTCCCCTCGCATATTTGCTATTGCCATCGAAACATTAGCCATAGCCATCAGACAAAATCCCAATATTAAAGGAGTATCCTGTGGTAATCAAATTCACAAATGTGGCTTATTTGTAGATGACATCTTATTGTTCGTGACGTCTCCGCTGATATCCCTTCCTAACGTCTGCCAGGTTATGACGGCCTTCTGAGGTCTCAGGCCTTAGGGTAAATTACTCAAAATCACAAGCTCTAAATGTTTCGCTTCCCTTGTCTAGTGTCTTGTTGCTTAAACAATCCTTTGGATTTGAATGGACAGACACCTCAATCAAATATCTGGGCATTACCTTAACAGCCCGCATTGAGACACTTTTTTTACATAATTATCCACCTTTATTCAAAAAATTAGAGAATGATCTAGCATCTTGGTCCAAAAACGAATTATCTTGGTTAGGTAGAATTAATTCTATAAAAATGACTGCTCCCTAGAATCCTTTATTTCTTTAGATCTCTTCCTATTCCCATTACTAAGAATCACTTGAAAAAGCTCCAAAGTAAAATCATCAAATTTATCTGGGGTGCTTCAGGTTACCGCATCCCCCAAAACACATTACTTCATCACAGAAAACAGGGAGGTTTAGGTCTACCTGACCTACATAAATACTACTTAGCAGCTAGACTAGCCCAGACTTCGATTTATTCTGCAACAGAAAAACCAGACTGGATCAATATTGAAAAAGAGGCTACACCAACACTATCCTTAGAATACCTTTTATGGTGTCCCCACAAAAAAAGACCCCCCATAATGTCCCCGACTCTATCTCAATCGTTTGCACTATGGGATTCCCTAAGAAACCTCCCAAACCTTATATCCTCTGAAAGACCTCTTTCTCATTTATTCAATAACCCTGACTTCCCCCCTGGTCTAAATGTAGAGGCATTTAAATGGTGGATTGATAAAGGATTGTATCGTATAGGACAATTTTTTAATCCTGGAGGGCCTATATCCCTTAGTTACTGCATCAAACATCTGAAACTTCCAGATTCTGAAAAACCGCAGTTTAATCAATTTTTTAAACCAAATCTGGAAGGAAAAACTCCTTCCTCCCCAATTTACGAAGTACGAGTTATGGTGCAGCCAGGCCGGTTCACAAAGGGGAGGCATATCTATGTTACATTCATGCCTCACTCACCCTACATCAAAATCTTCCTATATGGAGGCTTGGGAAAAAGACGCCCAGTTTTGTTGGAATTTGGATACCTGGCACTTGGCCTTCTCTAAATCTTTCAAAGGGATTCTTAATGTCTCTTTAAAGGAGGCAAATATTAAAGTTATAACCAGATGGTATCTAACTCCTTCCAGACTGGCATCTATATATCCAGCATCAGATCCAACGTGTTTCAGAGGTTGCCAACTTTACGGCTCTATGCCTCATATTTGGTGGGAGTGCCCCAGAGTTCGCCCCTTCTGGAGAACAATATTTTTTATAAATTTTTAAGGTAACAGGTTTTCAGGTCCCTAGGTCCCTACCAGTAGCCATTTTGAACGCTCATATTCCTCACATAACAAAGGTTTCACAAAAATTGATACACTTTATCTTTACAGGCGCCAAAATCACAATTGCCAAATCATGGAAAAAAACAAAACCTTTCCTGTCAGATGCCAAAACCAAAATATCTTGGATACTAACTCAGGAAAAATTAGCTAGCATCTTATCTAATACCATTCCCAAATTCGAAAAAATATGGGAGCCGTGGGCCAAATATATGGGGATTTCGATTGGTGAAGATGCTGTTTTACCTTCTATTCAACATTAAGTTGGACACATACCCATACCTTTCCCTCCGTCCTATTTTTACCCGCTGTCTTTATTTTCCTCTTCTTTTCTTCCTTCTAAAAAGGATTTATGGAAACTCTTTTTCTGGGAATTCTAGTTTACCATTACAAGTTATGTCTCTTTTATTTAGATTTAATGGGATACTATCAAATGTTTTGTCCGGCCTTGTTTAGACCATCCCGATCTGTTGGCCCTGATAATCTTCTCGGGGCCTAAGAGTCAGAAGGAGGTCTCTATGCCTGGAGCAGTTAGTTCCCGATAAGGGGCTCCAGGTTACCAAGGAGAGAGGGTTTCCCTTCTCCCTCCCATTATAAGGATGAAGACATCTCCCTCTGACAAACTTTTGATTGCTTACATTAATCTATCCTTTATTCTAGGATGTTTTTTATTATTTTACCCATTTATTGACTAATGTAATGTTCTGTATTATTTATCTTATGAAAATAAAATATTTTGAAAGTAAAGAAGTTAAAAGGCACAACAAACCACAGGTTCTAAATAAATGGGTTATGCTATAAACCTACCCAATAACTATAATACTGCATGCACAGATCTCCTTTTACCAGCTGATATTTGCAAACATTGATGATTGCATCCGATTGTGTAAGTATGACTACAAGCCACACTGCTGATTTCTAGCAGATGACTTGTACAAAAGGCAAGTAGAAAGTCCATACATTTGATCTGTCAGATCGACAAACTTTACCAATAGTTAAATTACAAGGGCCTACCTGACTGCATCTGAATGAAATGGGCTCTTTACATTGCCAATGCACTACATAATTATTGGCAAATTAATGTAAAATCTATGTGGCTTGTGAATAAATGTGGCTTGTGAATAAACAGACGTTCATGATTCTCCTACTTTTATGTCCTGCTAGTTTGTTTCTATGAACATTCTCAAGCATTCTTTGTGGATTACAAAATGCACGTATGAAAGGCAGCCATAGGCCAACAACTTGGACAGCAATGTATTTCACACCTGTCATGAGAACTGGGCTGCCATTGCTGGTATCCTAAAAAGTGACCGGTGTCTAGCTGTGTATGGCTTTTTATGTTTGTTACAGTCCTGGAGCAAGATCACTAAGTGAGAAAAGTGTGAGAACTCCTTCCAGGTCAACAACTCAAAGCATTGCAGCCAAAGGATGACAGCCGGGGAGCAGAAAAAAAGCACACATCTACTTCAAAGCAAAATGTTGTCCAGGTATTTTCCAAAGTCTTATTGCATCCAGAAAACACAATTCATGTACCGTATATACTCGAGTATAAGCCGACCCGAATATAAGCTGAGGCGGCAAATTTCACCACAAAAAAAATAAATGGGAAAACTTGACTCGAGTATAAGCCCAAGGCAGGGGTCTTCAAACTACGGCCCTCCAGGTGTTCAGGAACTACAATTCCCATCATGCCTGGTCATGTCTGAATGTCAGAGTTTTGCAATGCCTCATGGGATTTGTAGTTTCGCAACAGCTGGAGGGCCGTAGTTTGAGGATCCCTGGCCTAGGGTGTCCATCTGCATGCCTCACTGTGCCCATGCCTAGACTAACGTTTAACATGGGAGTCTATGGAAGGGGTGCCCGGCTTTGAAAAAAAAATAAAAAAATCGGTGTCCCCCAGACAAAAAAACGTTGCACACTTAGGAAGAGAAATGGGGCTATTTGTGTGCCGAGTTTGGGGTCCATGGGACCTACGACCAGCAGTACCGGGTCCCAAAAGTCACCGGAGAAATTACCGTTTAACATGGGAGTCTATGGAAGGGGTACCCGGGTTTGAAAAATCGGTGCTCTCCGGCCGTAGGTCCCCTGGACAACAAACTTTGCACACTTATAGAGGAAGAGTGGCGCTACATGTATGCCAAGCTTGGGGTCCAGAGGACCTACGGCCGGTACCGGGTCCCCAAAGTCCAGGAGATCAGGCGCAAAAAGATGACACGAGTATAAGCCGAGGGGGGCATTTTCAGCACACAAAAAAAATGTGCTGAAAGACTCGGCTTATACGCGAGTATATATGGTAATTCAGAAAAGGCCAGAAGTGGCACAGCATGTGATAAATTCAGGTACCGGTCTAAAACTTGTACTGGATTTTAGGGGATCCTGCTCCACTTAACCACTTCAATACCATGCACTTATACAGCTTCCTGCCCAAGCCAATTTTGAGCTTTCAGCGCTGTCGCAATTTGAATGACAATTGCGCAGTCATGCTACACTGTACCCAAACAAATTTTTTATCATTTTGTTCCCACAAATAGGAGCTTTCTTTCGGTGGTATTTGATCGCCTCTGCGATTTTTATTTTTTGCACAACAAATTAAAAAAAAAAAAGAGCGAAAATTAATTTTTTTGGTAAATAAGTACCTTTTGTACGGCACTGACGGGCACCGATGAGGCGGCACTGACGGGCACCGATGAGGCGGCACTGACGGGCACCGATGAGGCGGCACTGACGGGCACCGATGAGGCGGCACTGACGGGCACCGATGAGGCGGCACTGACGGGCACCGATGAGGCGGCACTGATATGTGGCACGGACGGGCACTGATAGGTGGCACGGACGGGCACTGATAGGTGGGCACAGATGGGCACTGATGCCCAGCAATGCCAGCCACCACACATTGAGGTGGTGCCATCATAGTGCCAGTCAGTGCCCATTTGTGGGCACTGATTGGCATATTTTTTTTTATTTTACTACATGTGGATGGCCATGGGGGCCATCCACATGCTTGGGGCTTCCCTGTGGTCCTGGGGGGCTTCCCTGGTGGTCCAGTGTGGGTATCCGAGGGGGGGCTGCGCTGATAATCAGCGCGAACCCCCCCTGTCAGGAGAGCCGCCGATCGGCTCTCCTCTACTCGCGTCTGTCAGACGCGAGTAAGGAAGAGCCGATCAACGGCTCTTCCTGTTTACATTGTGATCAGCCGTGATTGGACACGGCTGATCACGTGGTAAAAAGCCTCCGCCGGAGGCTTTTTACCGAGATCAGTATAGCGGTAGGTCAGACTGACCCACCGATCGCCGCGATGCGCGCCCCCCCCCGGGCGCGCGGCGGCTGTTATCCCGCAGGACGTCATATGACGTCCAGTGTGGATAACAGAACCACTTCCCGGACGTCAATCTGCTATTGACGGGGCGGGAAGTGGTTAAAAACACATGCGAGACACTCACAAATTCTTTCCATGTAAGCCAAAAGAAAGTTTGTCTTAATTGGCTTCAGTTTATAAGATACAAACTGTGGAGAAAATCCGAACTACCTGAATTTGGTGCACAAGTTGCCTTGGGAACAAAACTGCTGCAGATGTTTTTTTAATTAGGTGCAACACATTACCAAGAACAATGAATGCCAGAAAAGTGATGCAGCAGCTTTATCAAACCCCCCGCAGTAGGGTGGACTTACTATAGGCAAATATTTTTCCCCAGAGCTTAGTAAATATGGTAAAGCTCTGCCGATTTCCACCATCCAATCATGTGCAAGCAAAAAAGTTTATGTTTTTTTTTTTCCCTTGCACCCGATAGTAAATGTGTTTGGGCAAGAGAAGCACTAAGAAAAATTAGTACAACTCACCCCTGTAAAATGCACAGCCTATTTACCTTTAGTAAACCAACCCAAATGCATCTTTGCAAGACACCCAAAGCTTCCTCTGGACCAGAGCTCCATCATTGCTTTACCTTATGACAGCAGTATGAAGCTTGTGGAAGACCACTTTAATTTTAAATTCTACCCAAAGTATATTTAACCACTTAACGACCGCTCACTGTATATGTACGTCGGCAGAATGGCACCGACAGGCACAATCACGTACAGTGTACGTGATTGCCTTTGTACAGTTGGGGGGTCCGATTGGACCCCCCTCCTATACAGTGAGCGGTCGGTATTCGTTGGGGAGCTATCCGAGATGAGGGGGCGGCCATTCGATTCCGGCCACCCACCCGCGATCGCTCCTGTCAAATGAAAATGCTCCCTCTGCTGTGTAATGTAAACACAGGCAGAGGAAGCAGGAGGAAGCGATGTCATCTCTCATGCGGCGCTCACATATACCGAGCGCCGTACAAGAGAAGACACACAGGTCAGTGCACTAACACTACACTGACACCAGGACACATAGGCACACAAATCGCCCCCCCAGTCACAGTGTCACTGAGTGCAGTGACCATTTATTTACTGATCACTGCAATCAGTGACATTTGTGACTGTAAAAGTGTCACTAAAGTTAGTTTTAGGTCCAGTGTAGCCCCCTAACCCCCCCCCCCCCCAATAAAGGTTTAACCCCCTTGATCGCCCCCCCCCCAGGTAACCCTTTCACCCCCTATCACCACTGTCGCTAAGCGATCGTTTTTCTGATCGCTGTCTTGGTTTCGGTGATGCAGATCGGTAGCCAGTAATTTTTTTTTAGGTTCGCCGCAGGTTTTTATAGCGTCAGGTACCCCCATATATTATCTAATAAAGGTTTAACCCCCTAATTGCCCCTAGTTAACCCTTTCACCAGTGATCACCATATAAGTGTTACGGGTGACGCTGGTTAGTTTGCTTTTTATAGTGTCAGGGCACCCGCCGTATATATAACCCAATAAACATTTAACCCCCTGATCGCCCGGCGGGTGATATCAATTAGGTTTTAGCGTCAGAGAGGGTCTGCGTCACACCCCAGGCAGCGTCAGGTTAGTGCCAGTAACGCTAACACCCACGCGTGAAGCATACACCCCCCTTAGTGGTATAATATCTGATCTGATCAGATCTATACTAGCGTCCCCAGCAGTTTAGGGTTCCCAAAAACGCAGCGTTAGCAGGATCACCTGCTAGCACCTGCGTTTTGCCCCTCCGTCCAGCCCAGGCCACCCAAGTGCAGTATCGATCGATCACTGTCACTTACAAAACACAACACACATAACTGCAGCGTTCGCAGAGACAGGCCTGATCCCTGCGACTCCAGTGCTGTAGGAGGTGATTTCACCACCACAGTTAAAAAAAAAGAAGCATATATGCCGAAGCATTGGGGCAGCAGGGGTGGAGGAGCGATTATGCTCCTAATGCCACATACATACGGTCGAAATTCCGACGAAGGCTTGCCCGTGGAAAAGTCCGACCATGTGTGTGCGACATAAGTTTTTTGCGGGAGGATGCCCCCATGCTTCGGCATATATAAATGGTGCATGTATGCCCATCATTAGAAGTGGGTGGATGAAGGGCGGTATTCTAATGGTGGGCATACCCACCGATCAATCTCTTTTTTCGTTCAGCCAACTGGCTGCATGAAATAAAAAGATTACAATACATGTCCAACAAGGACCAGCAACGTACTGGTATGTTGCTGGACTTTGAATGTTTATACCAGAATGATGCCTGCAGGTTTAGGTATCATCTTGGTATCATTCTTTTCAGCCAGCGGCCGGCTTTCATGTAAAAGCAATCCTAGTGGCTAATTAGCCTCTGGACTGCTTTTACAAGCAGTGGGAGGGAATGTCCCCCCCCCCCAGATATAAAAAGCGCCATTGGGAAATTGGGAAAGCATTTTATCACACCGATCTTGGTGTGGTCAGATGCGTTGAGGGCAGAGGAAAGATCTAGGGTCTAGAAGACCCCAGTTTTTTCAAAAAAAGGAGTACCTGTCACTACCTATTGCTATCATAGGGGATATTTACATTCCCTGAGATAATAAAAAAAAAAAAAATATGGAAGGAACAATTAAAAAAATAAAAAAAGCACCCCTGTCCTGCTCTTGCCCAATGGAGAACGCAAGCGTCGGTCTGGCGTCATATGTAAACAGCAATTGCACCATGCATGTGAGGTATCACCGCGAAGGTCAGATCGAGGGCAGTAATTTTAGCAGTAGACCTCCTCTGTAAATCTAACGGGGTAACCTGTAAGGGATTTTAAAAGGCTTTTAAAAATGTATGTAGTTTGTCGCCAATGCGCGTTTGTGCGAAATTTTAAAGCATGTCATGTTTGGTATCTATGTACTCGGCCTAAGATCATCTTTTTTATTTCATCAAACATTTGGGCAATATAGTGTGTTTTAGTGCATTAAAATTTAAAAAAGTGTATTTTTCCCCAAAAAATGCGTTTGAAAAATCGCTGCGCAAATACTGTGTAGAAAAAAAATGCAACACCCACTATTTTAATCTGTAGGGCCTTTGCTTTAAAAATATATATAATGTTTGGGGGTTCAACATAATCTTCTTGCAAAAAAAAAAAAATAGGATTTTTGTACTCACCGTAAAATCCGTTTCTCTGACGTCCATGGACCGACGCAGCTCTCATACTGATTACATGTGGGTATATGTCCCTGCTCGCAGGAGAAGACCTAGGCAGAATGTTAGAGGTTAAAACATTCTAGAACAAGCCAGTGCTGAACAGCCCCGCCCAGGGGGGCGGTCCCTCCGGACATTACCCTTCCACCTGCAGCTAATCAGCCTCAGTTCGTAACAAAGCAGTACAAACTTAAAAGGAAGGGTGGGTGCTGCGTCGGTCCATGGACGTCAGAGAAACGGATTTTACGGTGAGTACAAAAATCCTATTTTCTCTTATCGTCCATGGACCGACGCAGCTCTCATACTGATTACATGTGGGACGTCCCAAAGCAGTATAAGAAAAGGGTGGGAGCAAAAAAAGTAAGGAATAATCAAAACTTCACTCCAAACCAGCAGAGCCCCTCAACGGAGGAGTTGCAACATTAGACAGCGGCCTGCAACACTTTGCGGCCGAAGGAAGCATCCGAAGATACAGCCACATCAACCTTGTAGAACTTTGAAAAGGTATGAACGGACGACCAGGTCGTCGCCTTGCACACTTGTGCAACCGACGCTTGATGTCGGAAGGCCCGGGAAGCACCAATTGCCTTGGTGGAATACGCCGCAACCGGAAAGGGAGGCGCCCGCCCCTTAAGGGCATAGGCCTGTATGACGGTCTGCCTGATCCACCTAAAGACGGTGGCAGACGACACCGCTCGGCCCTGTTTCGGACCAGACACAGATTTTCGAATGGAAACAGTAGCAGACAGGTACACTCGTAAGGCTTGTACCCATCTTAATGTATGAAGCGCAAACTCTCAGGGAAGCGATGGGTGAGGACACAAGGACGGAAGAACAATGTCCTTCTTAAGGTGAAAGGCCAAGACCATCCTTAGAAAAGAAGGATGGTCGTGGGCGCAACACCAACATATCCTTATGGAGGACCAAGTAAGGCGACTTGCCAGACAAGGCTGCCAACTCAGACACCCGTCTAACCGAAGCAATGGCCAATAAGGCCAACTTCCGGGACAAGGTCAAGAGAGGAATCTCTCTGATATTCTCAAAGGGATGTTCTTGGAGAACCGAGATGCATCAAAATCAGATCCCAAGTAGGGAGAGGAGGCTTGACAGGGGGGACCACATGGCAAACCCCCTGCCCAAAAGGTGCTAATCAAGGAATGGCCCGGCAGCGGTCGTTGAAAAAGACAGTCCGGGCCGAAATCCGACCCTCAAAAAAAAAAAGGTATGCAAGGCCAGCTTTTGGGTCCCACCACGCTATAAGAACAGCAAAATCCTGGGAACGGAAAACATCCGAGGATGCCACTCAAGTTCCTCGCACATAGCGATGTAAGCCTTCCAGGTACGGTGAGATATCTTTCTGGAGGAAGATTCCCGTGTCAACAACATAGAAGAGATGACCGAATACGAGAGAACTCGGTCCTTTAGCACCTGGCTTTAAACAGCCATGCCATTAAAGCCAAGGACTGTAAAGCAGGATGAAGTATGCTCTGCGAAGCCGGCGAGGCAACAACAGTAGCAGAGGGTAAGCATATATCAGCCGATACTGCCCCCACGGGCTTCCAACATGTCTAACGCATCCGCCCAGGGGTCCCTGGACCTGACCACGATCTTGCCACCTTGCGAGTGAGTCGAGAGGCCACAAGGTCCACTTCCGGTGCCCCACCTCCGGTAAAGAAGGTGGAAACACCTCCGGATGCAAGGACCCTTCGCCTGCAATGCACACGGCCGACAGGACCGTCTTGCAGCGAGACGTATGAAAATCCCAAAGAGACTCCGCAATGTATCGGAGAAGGGAGGCCCCAGTGTACAGGGTGCCTCAAATGTTGGCCAATAAAGGCAACTTGACGGAACTTCCCTAGAAACTCGGTCAGAGGACTAGTACCTCAGCCTCCACAGGTGGCGCAAACCCACCCCGGGCACAGAGACCCTAAAGGCTAAAGCAGTTGTAGTGCACCTGCTAGACGACTGATGAATGAAGCAGAGGCTTTTGCCCAGTCATTGAGCTACAAAAAATGCCAGAGACGCAGCCACTAACGGGCGCAACGCCAACCCCAGCCTGGCGAACACAGTCCAAGCCAGCGCTTCTGATCACCACTGAAAGCAGGTGGAAAGTGATACCCCTGAAACCAGGGATCCTTGTGACAATGCTCCATCCAGCAGCTACCCATGGATAGGTGCTGATTGTGCAAACACATAGTTTATACTATGTATTGCGTCAAACGCACAAATGGAGAGTGTGGGAGGAAACCCACGCAGCCACAAAGAGCATAATACCACCACATACGGCGTATGTAGTTTAGTATTTGTGGATAAACCTATTAAATGCGTATATACTGTGCCAGCGACGAAGGCGTGCACATCATCGGGGGCCTGGACGTAAACCAGCCACACAGATTGCGTACACAACCGTGTAGGTATGTTAGCCTGCGAATAAACAAATTGCACATGTTTATACTGTGCATAGCGCTGAGAATGCGCACACCATTGGAACGCAGGGGAGAAACCTGAGCACCCGGATGAAACCCATGCAGACTGCATACGCATACCGTGTATGGTATTATAGTATGTGTGCTAAACATTTTGCACAAGCCCATGTGTGCATAGCACCGAAGGCGCGCACACTGTTGGCGCGTGGGAGGAACCGAAGTACCACACGCATACTCAGAGAATGCAATACCTACAGCTACTGTAAATGTATTTAGTGTAGTGTATAGACATAATGTGTATGTTTACACCGTGTATTGCACCAAAGGCATGCATGTCATGTAGCATGGGCAGAAACCCACGCAGACTGCATACGCATACCGTATAGGTATTATAGTGTGTGTGCTAAACCTTTTGCACAAGCTCATGTGTGCAAAGCACCGAAAGCGCGCACACCGTTGGCGCGTGGGAGGAACCGAAGTACCCCACGCATACTCAGAGAATGCAATACCTACAACTACTGTGAATGTATTTAGTGTAGTGTATAAACATAATGTGTATGTTTACATCGTGTATTGCACCAAAGACATGCATGTCATGTAGCGTGGGCGGAAACCCACGCAGACTGCAAAGACATACCGGGTAGGTCCAATCGCACAAATTTAGACTGTGCATAGCGCCGAAGCGCCCACTCGGTACAACTCCACGCAGACAGCACACAGATACCGTGTAGGAATGATAGCATGTGAATCAACATAATATTGCACATGTTTATGCTGTGCATTTCCATTGGAGCGTGGGGGGAAACCGGAGTACCCGGAGGAACCCCACGCAAACAGTATACCCATACTGTAAACATGTATAATATGTGCAATAAACATATTGAACATGTCTATACTGTGCAGAGAGCCGAAGCGCACATACCATGAGAGTGCGGGAGGACACCGGAGCCCCCGCCAGCCCAGAGAGTATGATACATATACTGTGAATGTATCTGGAGTCGTGCATAAACATATTTTGTACGTTTATATCATGTATGGCACTGAAACACAGCATTGGAACGTGGGGACAGCCACGCAGACACAGAGACCAATAACACATACATACACTGTGAATGTATGCAGTGTAGAGGTATAGGATGAGTTTAAATTATGGCGCAGAGGCGCATAATCTTCTCTGTATCATTCCAACCTGCTTGACTGTGCTGCTGAAGCAGCATTCAGGTAACCTCTGATCCTCAGACCGTGTGTCTGTCAGAGCTCAAATCATTCCCCAGGAAATGGCGGGAAATGTTACCTCAGGTATCACACACAAGGCTCACAGGGATTAGAGACATAAATGAATAAAGTCCTCCCTCATCCATGCTGCTCTTGAGGCAGCGTGTGAGGAAAACTGAGGAAACTGTGTAAAAGAAAAGCTTGTCACAGCAATTTCAGCCTGAGTGTGTTTCTCACATCATCAATGAGATCACTTACAAGCGCCCTGTCATTCACTGACACAGAACTGGAGTCTTCCTCACAAGGGAATGTCCTGTTCATAAACATTAAATATTCAGAACTAGGGTCCTGAGCCCAATAGCTAGGCCCATATCTGACTCAGAGCACTCCTTCACTAAAGATTTTTGTGGGGGGGGAGGGGGCTTATAGCTCCTTTTGCTCGCACACCGCTTCCATTCTGACAGGAATGATTCCAGGACTGCTGACAACTGGTCCATAAGGACCGCAGGTGCAGGAAACATATGAACATGTTTAACTGTGCAGCACTGCCAGTTGCCCCAGGCAATGTGGAGAGCAGGTGTATCAGACTCCATAACGCCACCCCCTGAGACCTTATACACTATGCAGTGAATATACAGTCCACCCATTGGCTACGCTGAGGAGGGGATACCCGGGAGGACCCACCAACCCTTAAGGACAGCTCAGTCTGTGAGGAGATTGTGAGGGGATTCGCGCCGCAAATAAATGCGCGGCGGCCACAAGAAAATGGCCGCCGTCCGCAGCTATAACTGTGCCACTGAACGCCAAGATGGCCGCCGAGCGCAAAATTCAAAGCTCTAATGCGCGCCAATGGCGCACGCAATAACCACCTCACACACCAGAAAAAACTGCAGACATGAGCGCCCAACCAGGCCAGAGTGACCCCCAAACACCCCACAGCACAGCACCAGTACAGGGTGCAGAGAGCAGCATAACGGGGGGGGGGGGGGGACAGGGAGAAACCCCCACACACAGAAACACAGCCAGCATGTACTCACCTGCAGTAGGAGAGACTACTTACCCGTCCCTTTCAGGGACTCACTGGCTTGTTTCAGACAGACCTATCACAGAGTCGTACTGCGTAGCTGTCGGCCCGGTCCACCGCGAGAGATACAGTCAGTCAAGTACTGTTCAATCTTGAGAGGACCGCGGGAGCATGAAAGCAACCCGGCCACCCCTGGAGTCATGGGGCATGTCGTGAACTGAGTCTCACGCACGCAAGGCGAGGATCAGCACGCTCGATGGTCGGACAGGGAAGACTACGAGGATACCAGTGTACCCAACCTGTTGCCCAGCCGACAGTTGATTGAAGGTCTCAAAAATAAAATAAAATTCCCAAAGGAATAAAAATCAAAAGTAAAATCTTCCAGGAGACTGGCTCCTGAGAGCCACGTCTTCTCCTTCTGCTAGGCAGAAAAAAACTGAGGCTGATTAGCTGCAGGTGGAAGGGTAATGTCCGGAGGGACCGCCCCCCTGGGCGGGGCTGTTCAGCTCTGGCTTGTTCTAGAATGTTTTAACCTCTAACATTCTGCCTAGGTCTTCTCCTGCGAGCAGGGACATATACCCACATGTAATCAGTATGAGAGCTGCGTCGGTCCATGGACGATAAGAGAAAATATGTTTTCATGTAAACAAAAAGTGTCAAAAGGGGCTTTGTCTTCAAGTGGTTAGAAGAGTGGATGCAAGCTTCCTAATGTTGTGTATAAAATGGCAGAACAGTTCAAAACCCCCCCAAATGACCCCATTTTGGAAAGTAGACACCCCAAGCTATATACTGAGAGGCATGTCGAGTCCATTGAATATTTTATATGTTGACACAAGTTGCAGAAAAAAAGTTTTTTTTTTTTTCACAAAGTTGTTACTAAATGATATATTGCTCAAACATGCCATGGGCATATGTGGAATTACACCCCAAAATACATTCTGTTGCTTCTCCTGAGTACGGGAATACCACATGTGTGAGACTTTTTGGGAGCCTAGCCGCATACGGGACCCCAAAACCAAGCACAGCCTTCAGGCTTTCTAAGGGTGTAAATTTTTGATTTCACTTCTCACTGCCTATCACAGTTTCGGAGGCCATGGAATGCCCAGATGGCACAAAACCCCCCCAAATGACCCCATTTTGAAAAGTAGACACCCCAAGCTATTTGCTGAGAGGTATTGTGAGTATTTTGCAGATCTCGCTTTTTGTCACAAAGTTTTGAAAATTGAAAAAAAAAAAATATATTTTTTCTTTCTTCATTTTCAAAAACAAATGAGAGCTGTAAAATACTCACCATGCCTCTCAGAAAATAGCTTGGGGTGTATACTTTCCAAAATGGGGTCATTTGGGGGGGGTTTTGTGCTATCTTGGCATTTTATGGCCTTTGAAACTGTGATAGGCAGTGAGAAGTGAAATCAAAAATTTGTGCCTAGAAATCCTGATGGCGGTGCTTGGTTTTCGGGGTCCCGTACGCGGCTAGGCTCCTAAAAAGTCCCACACATGTGGTATTCCCGTACTTAGGAGAAACAGCAAAATGTATTTTGGGGTGTAATTCCACATATAACCATGGCATGTGTGAGCAATATATCATTTAGTGACAACTTTTTGTAATTATTTTTTTTTTTTGTCATTATTCAATCACTTGGGACAAAAAAATAAAAATATTCAATGGGCTCAACATGCCTCTCAGCAATTTCCTTGGGGTGTATACTTTCTAAAATGGGGTCATTTGGGGGGGTTTGTGCTATTTTGGCATTTTAGCACCTCAAGAAATGAGATAGGCAGTCATAAACTACCCTAGTTTGTAGACGCTATAACTTTTGCGCAAACCAATAAATATACGCTTATTGACTTTTTTACTAAAGACATGTGGCTGAATACATTTTGGCCTAAATGTATGACTAAAATTTAGTTTATTCGATTTTTCCTATAACAAAAAGTAGAAAAATAGGATTTTTTGTACTCACCGTAAAATCCTTTTCTCTGACATCCATGGACTGACACGGTGTCTCTTTACACTTTACACGTGGGTTATGTCCCTGCTTGCAGGAGAAGACCTAGGCAGAATGTGAGATGTTATACATACATTCTAAAAGCCAGAGCTGAACAGCCCCACCCAGGGGGCGGTCCCTCCGGGCATAACCCTCCCACTACAGTCAGCAGACTTCAGTTCGTAACAAAAGCAGTACAAACTTAAAAGGAAGGGTGGGTGCCGTGTCAGTCCATGGATGTCAGAGAAAAGGATTTTACGGTGAGTACAAAAAAATCCTATTTTCTCTTATCATCCATGGACTGACACGGTGTCTCTTTACACTTTACACGTGGGATGTCCCAAAGCAGTGTCAAGAGGGATGGGAGCAGTATAAATGGAAAAACCAAAACTTCACTCCAAGAAGGCAGATCTCAACGGAGGAGTCGCAACCTTAAACAGCGGCCTGCAGCACCCTGCGGCCGAAGGAAGCATCCGAAGATGCAGCCACATCAACCTTATAAAAAACTTAAAAGGCATGAACAGACGACCAGGTCGCCGCCTTGCACACTTGTGCAACCGACGCTTGATGTCGGAAAACCCAGGAAGCACCAATTGCCCTGGTGGAATGCGCCGTAACCAGAAAGGGAGGCGCCCGCCCTTTGAGAGCATAGGCTTGAATGACGGTTTGTCTGATTCCCCTAGAAATGATGGCAGACGAAACCGCTTGGCCCTGTTATGGACCAGGGACAGTCACAAACAGTGAGTCGGACTTCCGAATAGAAGCAGTAGCAGACAGGTACACCCGTAAGGCTCGTACCACATCCAATATGTGCAGCGCAAACTCTCTGGGATGCGATGGGTGAGGACACAAGGACGGGAGGACAATGTCCTCATGTAGGTGAAAGGTAGACACCACCTTTGGCAAAAAGGAAGGTCGCGGATGCAACACCGCCTTATCCTTATGGATGACTAAATATGGCGACTTGCAGGACAAAGCCGCCAACTCACACTCGTCAAACAGAAGTGATTGCCACTAAAAGGCCACCTTCTGAGACAAGACAAGAGAGGAATATCCTGGATATTCCCAAAAAGGAGGTTCCTGGAGGACCGAGAGCACCAAATTCAGATCCCACGGTGGGAGAGAAGGCTTGACAGGAGGGAGCACATGGCGAACCCCCAACACAAGGTGCTAACCAAGAAATGACCCGCTAGAGGTCGCTGAAAGAAGACGGCCAAGGCCGAAATCTGATCCTTGATGGTACTCAAAGCAAGCTTTTGGGTCACTCCACACTGTAGAGGACGCAGGATTCTGGGGACGGAATACGTCCGAGGACGCCAGTCCAGCGCTTTGCATATGGCGATATAAGCTTTCCAGGCACGGTGATAGATCTGCCTGGAGGAAGACTTCCGTGTCCTTAACATGGTCAAAATGACAGAGTCCAAGAGACCTCGGTCCCTCAACACCTGGCTTTTAACAGCCCTGCCATTAAAGCCAGAGACTGTAAGCCGGATGAAACATAGGACCTCGAGACTGAAGGTCCTCCCTCATCGGCAACCGCCAGGGAACGTCCGCAACGAGACGTACCAGATCAGCGTACCAGTGACGCTGAGGCCAATCCGGAACAATTAGGATCACCAGAGTTTATATCAGGCGATAAGGACCCTATGGGGCCACCAACGCATCCGAGGCATCGCCCAAGGATCCCTGGATCTGGCCACAACCTCGACCCTTGCGATTGAGTCGAGAGGCCATCAGGTCCACATCCGGCGTGCCCCACCGTCGGCAAAGGAGTTGAAATATGCAAGGACCACTCTTCCTGGTCCGGGGATTGGCGACTCAGATAGTCCGCCCCTACAGAGCCGGCACGTTTCTTCCGGTCCACTTCAGGATACGGACTACCTCGGAAGCCGCAGCTGAGCTCCGAGTCCCCCCGTGATGGTTTACATACGCCCCCGCCGTGGCGTTGTCTGACTGGCTACTGATGGAGCGACCCGACCCGAGGAGAGACACTGTCTGATGGCCCGTATTTCCAGAACAGCGATTGGTAAACGGGCTCGTCCGGAGTCCAAGGCCTTGAGCCGACAGGACTCCCCAGACTCCACCCCAGCCCGTCAGGCTGGTGTCCGTCGTGAGTACCGTCCATTGGATGGGAGGGGAACGACTTTCCGGACCGAAGAGCCTAGGGTCTCAACCACCATGTCAGGGACGCCCTGACCAGGTGAATCACCTGGATCCGAAGATCCAAGGACAACGGGGATTTGTCCCAGGTGGACAAGATCTCCTTCTGCAATGCCCTGGTGTGTGATTGGGCATACGGAATGGCCGCGAAGGAGGCCACCAGGAGTCCCGGGACTCTCATGCAAACAACAGATTGACAACCAACCATTTTCAGGATGTCAGCACCCGCACCGCAGACTGAAGTGTCAGCAACTTCTCCAGAGGTAGGATACCTTTGCCTCCAAGGAGTCCAGAACCAGAACTAGATACTCCAGACACTGAGTCAGGACCAGGACTGACTCCTGAATGTTCAGGAACCACCCGAAGTCCCTGAGGGTCTAATTGACGATAGTCACCTTTCCTCTAAGTCTGAGCCACTTTTTGCTCATAGCAGAAGACCGTCCAGATAGCCCACGACAGCAATACCTCGCTGTAACAGAAGGCTAGAACCGGAGCAAGCACCTTGGTGAACACCCTTGGTGCCGAGGCAAGGCCGAAAGGAAGAGCCACAATCGATAGTGGACTTCGCTGATCGCAAGGCGCAGAAACTTCTGGTGACTTGCGCAGATCGGAACATGCAAGTAGGCGTCCTTGAAGTCCAAGGACGCCAGAAGAAAATCCCTTTGGTGGAGTGTAGCGATCACCGTGCGAATGGATTCCATGCGGAATTTCTGCACCTTCTCGAAGGCATTCAGGGCCTTGAGGTCCAGGATAGGTCGAACCACGTCCTATTTTTGGGACGACAAACAGATTCGAGTAGAATACCTGAAAACTCTCCTGTGACGGAACCGGTACAATCACTCCGGACCTGATCAAATCCTGTACAGCCCCCAAGAGGGCTGCCCGACAGGTAGGAAGGAGAGGAAGATTCAAGGGAAAGAATCTGTGTGGGGGCCAGGATCGGAATACTATCCTATATCCTGAGGTGACCACCTCGCACACCCACCAGTCGGAGATTCGGGAGGTCCACCGATCCGTGAACCTGTAAAGTCGTCCCCCCACCCCAGAGTCGGGCGGAGGCAAGACTTCACGCGGAGGCGGGCTTGGGAGCCGCTTGTTTGGCTTACGTACCCAGGGGCACTTGTGCCCACCAGCCGCACTGCCGTCAGTCTGAGAGGGCCTACCTGTGGACTCTGACTGACGAAAAAACCCTGTTTTTCTGGAAAGGAAGGCCCCTGTTGGCGGCGGGCCTCCTCACCCTTGATAGTCTAAGGAAGAAGAGTGCGTTTACCTCCCGTGACATCCATGACGATGTCATCCAGAGCAGCACCGAAAAGTCTACCGCCTTTAAATAGTAGATCCGTCAGGAGCTTCCTAAGGCTAGGTCAGCAGACCAGCATTTCAACCAGATAAGACGACGCAATACCACCGCCGAGACAGAGGCCCTGGATATTAAAGGGGCCGCGTTCAGCGTGGCGTCGCACACAGAAACCAGGCCCTGAACCAGTTGGTGGGCCAGAGCAACTGTGTCTGGAGGAAGAATATGCTCCTGTACAGCTAGGTGCAACATTTTTGCCCAACCTGTAAGTGTTTTAGACACAAGGGTCGCCGCTACCACAGGTCGTAGGGCGGATCCCCAACAAGGCAAACATGGTTCTGCTCACCACTTCTGACCTGTCAGTGGGGTCCTCAAATGCAGGAGTCCCCTCTATCGGGAAAGTGATGGCCTTGTTCAACCGGGCGACTGGAGGGTCGACCACTGGGGGGAGAAGCCCACTTTTTAAGTAGGGCATCTTCAAGGGGTAGCTGATAGACAAACGCTGCGGGACCATAAAAAAATTCTTCTGCGGCTTTTCCCAGACCTTATCAATGAGCTGGTCAAAGAAAGTACATATGGAAAAACCTCTTTAGAAGGCCTGGCCTTAAAAGAATCAAAGGAGACTGTATCAGCCTGAGGTTCTGCATCCGCAGCATTTTAGCCTGAGAGTGTCCCTCACCGCAGTCATGAGTACACTAACAAGCGCCCTGTCATTTACCGACTCAGAACTGGAGTTTTCCACATAAGGAATGTCCTGTTCAAAACCACCCAATACATTCAGAACTAGGGTCCTGAGCGGTAGTGGCTAGGCCCATATCTGAATCAGCGCACTGCCCTCATCTAGTAAAGTGGGGAGAGGGCGCTTTTTGCTCCCTTGCGCTTGCACACAGCTCCCATCCTGGTCAGAAATGATTCCAGGACTGCCCACAACTGGTCCCTAGGGACCGCAGGTGCTAAAGCACTGCCTGTTGTCCACTGACATTTAGGGAAAGCTGGTGACCGAGACTCCACATTGCCCCCCTCTGAGACTCCTCAGATAAAAAGTCCACCCACAGTCTGTGCTGACTGAGGAGGGGGCTCCCAGGGGACTCACCAAACCGGACCAGGGACCGCTCAGTTCCGCTGTCTGTACCGCGCTGTGTCAGCGCTGGTGAGCTGCGAGGAGATTGTGAGGAGATTCGCGCTGTTACAGCAGCGCTAGAGGCCAAAACTAGTGCTGAAGAGCGCGCGGGCTACAAGAAAATGGCCGCCGCACTTCACTGAGGCGATCCGCGGCAAGATGGCCGCCATGACTCAGCAAAAGTGAAAAAAACAGCACACACACACACACAGCGCCACTCAGGCCCCAAAACACACAAAAAAAGGCCCCAAGCATATCTGCTGACCAGCATTAGCCCCTCCAAGAACAGTGTGACCCCCAGGCACCCCACACAGCACAGCGCCAGCAATGGTGACAGAGAGTGACAATGAAATACAGGGGGAGACAGGGAAAATCCCCCACAGAGAAACACACAGCCTTTTGTACTCACCTGCAGGCAGGAGAGACTACTTACCCGTCCCCTGAGGGACCCACTGGTGTGTTTCTGACAGGACTATCACAGTGCAGTACTGAGTAGCTGTCGGCCCGGTCCACCGCGAAAGATACAGTCAGTCAGGAACTGTTCAGTCTTGAGAGGACCGTGGGAGCATGAAAGCAAACCCGGCCACCCCTGGAGTCATGGGGCCTGTCGTGAACTGAGTCTCACGCACACAAGGCGAGGATCAGCACGCTCGATGGTCGGACAGGGAAGACGAGGATATCTTGTACCCAACCTGCTGCCCAGCCGACAGTTGATAGAAGATTCTCAAATATAAAATAAAAAAGAATTCCAGAAAAGGAATAAAAAATAGGTCAGGAGACTGGCGCCTGAGAGAGCCACGTCTTCTCCTTCTGCTAGGCAGAAAAAAACTGAAGTCTGCTGACTGTAGTGGGAGGGTTATGCCCGGAGGGACCGCCCCCTGGGTGGGGCTGTTCAGCTCTGGCTTTTAGAATGTATGTATAACATCTCACATTCTGCCTAGGTCTTCTCCTGCAAGCAGGGACATAACCCACGTGTAAAGTGTAAAGAGACACCGTGTCAGTCCATGGATGATAAGAGAAATATTTTTTTTCAAAATTTTCGGTCTATTTCCGTTTATATCGCAAAAAATAAAAATCGCAGAGGCAAATACCATTAAAAGAAAGCTCTATTTGTGGGAAGAAAAGGACGCAAATTTTGTTTGGGTACAACATTGCATGTCCGCACAATTTACAGTTAAAGCAGCGCAAAATTCTGAAATCACCTCTGGTCCTTTAGCTACAAAATGGTCCGGGGCTTAAGTGGTTAAACCCAAAAACAAAGTAGAATGCCAGGATTACAAGAGTCGTATGCATTGCCACTTAACTCTTGGTGAACTTTGTGTATTTTATTTTTAACATCTTTGCCATAATCCAATTAAAAAAAATGTTTTCTCTATGCGGGAGCTTAAAGCCTTGCTCTCTCTCATTGTGCAAAGTGACTGGTCTTCTATACTATAGGCAGCCTGTAGTAGGTGGAGCCTACTGGGTCCTTCCCACAGCTCTGCTCAGGTTATGTACAGCACAGGCATTTGGTGTATACAAAGTGGAAGCATCTTTTGTGGCCATTGAGGAATATTTGGGGTTAGGCTTTAAATATACTGTTCATCAGTCCTTAGATGTGACAGCTGCACAGTGGCCAATGGCTCCTGCTGCTGCCCGCGTCCTGTGAGAGCAAGGAGAGATGAAGGAGAAAGCTGCTGCAGATGGGCACAATCCTGGATCGAATGTCCTAATGTAAAAAATGTTTTGACAAAGCCACTTTAAAAGAAAATGTGAACGCTTTTATACTCGTCTTAAAGTACCCTCGTCTCTACGTTACAGAAACTGAGTAAGCATATAAAATATTTTAACCACTTGCCTGCTGGCTACTTTTACCCCCTTCCTGCTCAGGCCAATTTTCAGCTTTTAGCGCAGTCAAACTTTGAATGACAATTGTGTGGTCATGCAACACTGTACCCATATGAAAATTTGTATATGGCTTTAGTCCCGCTAACCTTTGATGTGCCATCTAATAGGACTGTTGATATGAAAGGTGCCAAAACCATAACCGTGAAAACCTCAGGACATGAGAAAACCCATTACACGGTTGTGTTGTCCTGTTGTGCAGACGGCAATATTGCCGCCCATGTTAATTTTTAAAAGGAAAACATTTACAAAAGAAGTGATTCCACGAGGAGTTGTTGTACATGTTCATGAGAAAAGATGGATGGATGAAAATGGAATGAGAGTATGGGTTGAAAAAGTGTGGTCCAAACGTCCTGGTTGGCTTCTGAAAAAACCTGCCTCATTAGTGCTTGACCAGTTTAGAGCACATATTAGCGAAACCATAAAAAAGCCCTTTAACCACTTGACCACCAGTTAAGCAGATATACTGTGGCAGCGCTGCTCGAATCGCTGTACCTGATCACACTGCGGAAGCACTCAATGTCTGTTTGTGACCCGCGACCGCCTAGTACAGGAGGCAGAAAAGGGGATCTGCCAGTGTAAACAAGGCGGATCCCCGTTCTGACAGGGGACATGTCAGATCTTCTGTTCCCAGTGATCTGTCATGTCCCTGGAAGCCCAGCCCCCCCCCCTACAGTTAGAACATACCCAGGGAACACACTTAACCCCTTGATCGCTCCCTAGTGTTAACCCCTTCCCTGCCAGTGTCATTTTTACATCAATCGGTGCATTTTTATAGCACTGATCAATGTAATAACGTTACTGGTCCCCAAAAAGTGTAATTTGGGGTCAGATTTTTCCGCCGCAATGTCGGGGTCCCACAGATTGCCGCCATTACTAGTAAAAATAATTTAAAAAATAATAAAAAAGTCCCTAAATCTATTCCATAGTTTGCAGACACGATAACTTTTGCACAAACCATTCAATATACACAGATCGCATTTTTTTTACCATAAAACATGTAGAAGAATTTTTAACCGGCCTAAACTGATGAATATATATTTTTTGTATGCATTATAGAAAAAGTAAAAAAATAAAAAATTTCTTCAAAATTGTCACTTTGTTTATAGTGCAAACAATTAAAAACCTCAGAAGTGATCAAATACCACCAAAAGAAAGCTCTATTTGTGGGGGAAAAAAGTACAGCATCGCACAACTGCGCAATTGTCAGTTAAAGCGATGCAGTGCCGTATCGCAAAAAATGGCCTGCTCATAAGTGAAGACTCCTCTGACGTTTCCTTCAATAAGCCATTTAAAGTCTTTATGGGAGAAGAGTGGAACAAATGGATGGCTGCTGGTAATCATGATCTGACACCTACTGGATGAATGAAGAGGCCCCACTATCACTCAAGTTTGTGAATGGGTGAAATCATGTCCCTCAGTTAAGGAGAAAATCATTGTACAGTCATTCAAAAAAATGTGGCATTAGCAATGCCTTAGATGGAACTAAAGATAGCATCATATGAAGACAGCGAAGAAAGTGAGGTCAATGATTGAGCAACTAAGCGTCAAATTCTGACACTAGCGATTATGAGTTATTGGGGTTGCCAGGAAACTAGAAGAGTACTCGACCCTTAAAGTCTCTCCTCATTTGTGAATGACAGCGATGATGGTTCTTAATGCCATTGTTGACTGCTCTTCACTTTACATGGTTAAAATATTATTCTGTTATAATTTATTAAATATTTTAGTAGACCATTTGGTTCCAAATATTTTTTTTTCTTGTTTTCCCCCTCTAAAACCTAGGTGTGTCTTATGGTCAGGTGCATCTTATGGAGTGAAAAATACGACAAGTGTTGATTTACTTAAAGGAGGATAAGTAAGAACCCTGTTGGGTCTCTTGCTGTTCTATGCCAGGAAGACCATCGTCCTATGCTGGAAGCGGAGGGCCCCTCCCTCTGTAGGTCTATGGAAAACACTTGTCAATAATGTGATACCCTTATACAAAGAGACTTATGTACATAGAGGCTGTCCGAAAAAATATGACAGGGTCTGGTCTAAATGGTTGGCGGAACCCTCCACTGTGGCAGCAGACTAGGAGGCTTCACTGAATTCTGATACCATCCACTGAAGTCTTGTTAAACCAACCCTTGCTAGCACAGCTACTTAGGTGAGCTAGTTAACTATCATCCTAACCCTGGAGCCTGAGCCGGGCCAGCTCATTGATGATGGTTTATTAGAATATACGTAATTACCCTAACATATCTTGGGTTTTGTAATTCTACCTTGTGACCCCTGCGTGGGTCCCGCCCATGCTGTTAGCCAGATGTTGGCTGTGCTGTTGTACGTTTGTATTGTCTGTGTTTGTAACAAATAAAACAAAAAAGATGAAAAAAAAAAAAAAAAGGAGGATAAGTAGGGCCAAAGCTATTTTGGTCCAACTTGTACTATGGATCAGTGTTTCTCAACTCCAGTCCTCAAGGCACCCCAACAGGTCATGTTTTCAGGCTTTCCATTATTTTGCACAGGTGATTTGATCAGTTTCACTGCCTTGGTAATTCCCACAGCCGTTTTCATCTGAGGGAAGTCCTGAAAACATGACCTGTTGGGGCGCCTTGAGGACTGGAGTTATGAAACACTGCTCTGGATCACAGGAGTGCAGTTTGTTCTGCACTCCTCTGATCCATTTTTAGCCAACAGTGGGCTAAAGTCCATCGTTGGCTGATGTCACTCAGCTGGTGCTGGATCGATCCAAACTTTAGTCGGGATCCACTTAGATGCCTGGATCCACAGCTGGCTCAGCCTCTCAGCGAGCTGCTGGGAGACTGATCCAGTCGCTCCCGTACCTGCAAAGCCCAGCTCTCTAGAGAGTTTAGTATATGACAATGAAGCTTAGCGGACTTCCATCATTTGCAAGCAAAAATTATGCTTTTTATTTTACCTTTCATCGGCTTAAGCTGCAGATTAAGAAAAAACATTTCTAACAAGCACGTTCGACAGAAGTCAATAACTTCGACTTGGTTGTGTGGGAACAGCCACACATGGATCAAAATTTAGCCAGTCCCTGCAGGAACAACGAAATTTCAATCCATCTATGGTCAGCTTTAGCATTTGCTAGTGATGTAGCAGATAGCTGGGCCCTATAATATTTAACTACAGATGAAAAAAGCCGACATTCTGAGCAACGTCAGGCAAGCAATCACCAATCATGCTCTTTTCTATGAAGAAGAGGGAAGGATCTCTACCACATAAGCTACACCTGTTCATTGACCAAACCTAGGATAAAATCATTAGGTCATGGACATGGTGCGATTCAAGTAAACATAGGCACCTATCATTCTTTCTGAGGGATTTGCCCACATAGGAGTTTATATTGTAGAACATTTTTAAAAACAAAAAACTCTAGCCTACTTCGCACATCATTTCCTAGCTAGAAAAGTCAAACAAAAAACTATAACCTGAAAGTTACATTTCTTTTACTATACCTGACAAATACACAAATTATGTTTAATTTGCACAAATTTCTTAAACACCAGCTTTAAAGCCTGGTTCGCACTGGTGCAACATGCGCTCTGACTTTGAGAGCACATGACAAGTAGCGGCCCATTAGGTGCAATAGAAGGTTTCTAATAGGAGCGACTTGAGTTGCTCCGACTTAGAAAAAGCTTCCAGCACTACTTTTGGTCCGACTTGCATTGACTTCTGTTAATGCCGAAGACGAGCTGGGCTGTCTGCTTCAAAGTCGTGCAGAAGTCACGGCAGTGTGAACCGGGCCTTAAAGAGAATTACAGAAACCAGTTAGAATGTGCAAGTGTCCCCAAAAGTAATGGGAATGCAGAACGGACACATGCAAACAAAAAATGCAACTCTAGGCAGAAATCAAAGCCAAATTAAAGCGATATTTAAAAATAAATAAAAAGGGAACCTTTTTTAGTAACAAACATGTTATACTTACCTCCACTGTGCAGCTCGTCTTGCACAGAGTGGCTGGCCCCAAACATCCTCTTCTGGGGTCCCTCAGCAGCTCTTCCCCGAATTAGATAACTCCCTAGGAGAAGCGCTCTCCTGAGGGGGTTACCTTGCAGGCGCGCTCCCGAGTCATACACTCGGCGTCCATAGACGCCGAGTGTATGACTCGCCCCCGCATCATTGGATTTGATTGACAGCAGCGGGAGCAAATGGCTGCCCTGCTATCAATCTATCCAACCAAAGCCGGGACTCCGTTAGAGGAGACGCACGGGCTTAGGGAAGTAAATCAGGGGGGGGCTGGGGGGCCAGGTGTATTTTCACCCCAATGCATATGATAGGAAAAAAACACACAAACCTTTACAACCCCGTTAAAAGTTGTTCTAAACCAGTTTTAACCTTAATGCATTTCCTGCATTAAGGTAAAAACATCTCCCTACTTGTTCTAGCCGCCCCTGCCTCTGACTACTTACCAGAGTCCTTTTTCCTCTATTCTTGGTCTCACAGGCTTCACTGAGAGCTGAGGAAGCCATAGACTCAAATCCTGAGAGAAGGGAGCTGGGGCGTGGCTGAGCTGTGCGGTTTAGGTCTATAGATGCACACAGCCCAGCTCAGGCGTGCACTCAAATGGGTGCCCCATACACATGGCTTGCCATGGGGGCACGCGCAGGAGAGGAGGGGGTTGACTGTGCCAGCAGGGGACCACCATCATTGCACAGAGCAGGCAAGTATGACACTTTTTTTTATAAAAACAAACAAGGGATCCATGAACAAATACCCTTCTGAAACGCAGAAGAGCTTTTGTAAAGCTATCTGGGTCCACTCAGTTCCTTCCACCATTACTCGTGACGACAAGGGGGGGGGGGGGGGAGCAGGGTTAAAGGACTCATCTATGTGTAGGGAGATGCAAAAAAGGACATCCATCATTTTACCTCCAATACATTACACCTTTTCTAGTTTATTTTTCTGGACCTATGCAGACTCAGAAGTAATCGTATGTAAATGGACGCATGTCCAGTCACATCCACCTGCCCATAGACTAACATTAAGCTTCGGTTCAGATGTACCGTACTTGAAAAACTGACAGGCGGCTCTGATCAGAATAAAGTGAAAGGGACCTTAGTTTAAAGTGGTTTTGCTACAGGTAAGCCTTTGAAAAAAAAAATATATATATATATATATATATATATATATATATATATATATATATATATATATATATATATATATATATATATATATATATATATATATATAAAAAAAAAAAATTACCTGTAGCTACCCAGGATATCTCCTAAACCTGCATGATTTAGGAGACATCCTATGCATCTGCATGTGCCGACGTAATCAGCACATGCGCACTAAAGCAATGGCAGGTATGTGCCATTGCCTCAGTGAGTGTTCCGTTACCGGCGGCTCCCACGCGCATGCGCGGGAGTGAGGTCCTCGCGGCTCCGGTTAATCACAGCGCCGGAGCCCGCAACTCCGGGAGCGATGTCGCCGGCCGATGCTATGTACAGGCACCGCAGCAGGGGCTTCGACCTCAGGTGAGCATTACATAATGAGCTAGTATGCTATGCAAATTTTTAGTATAGCTTTAAAGATTGTTCAGAAGGCTGGAAACATACCTTTTAGCTCAGTAAGTCAAATGTTTTTTTTTTTTTTTTTGCATGAGCAACAAAAATTAACACTCTACTATGCCAGATATACATCACAGTAATGCCTCGTTTCCACTGAGTGGATCGGTACGGTACACTATTTTGGGTGTTTCCATTATGAAAGCGTGCCATAAAAGCGAACCGTACCGCACCATTCTGGGTCCTGCTTCAGATATGGGGCCATAGAAAATGGAACACTTTGTTTAGGGCGGAGCTACAATACATTCCACTGATTGGCGGACACGCTGGGCATTTTTTCTAAACCCTGAATGGTCCCCGACGGTCCGTCTTGCAGTGGAAACGCTCACCAGAATAGACCGGACCATTCAAACTGTACCGACCCGAACCGTTCTGTTCAGTGGAAACAAGGCCTTAGTGGGCGATAAGTAAGGGCCCTTTCACACGGGCTGTCCGATCAGGTCCGCCTGTATGTTTTTCAGACCTGATCGGACCCTCCATTCACCCCCATGGAGCAGCGGATGTCAATGGTGACATGTTCGCTGACATCAGCTGCTATTCAAACCTGTCGACAAAATCAAGGTCCTATTTTCCATCCGTCTGGAGTATCGGATATGATTGGGTGAAAACGGACAAGCGGTCCGTTTCCACCTGATTTCCCCATAGAGGATAGCAGGACTGTGTCCATCTCCACTGCACAGTGAACGAGGACATGCCTGTCATCCACCTGCTCAGCAGGGATCACTGGAGTGATACCCGGCTGAGCAAGCAGACTCCGTTCCACGGGGGCGTTTTGCTGGCTGTGCATTGGAAAAAATCCTGTAGCTTCTTTGGAGCATCTTTGGGGCGCATAAAATAGCGCTGTAAAAGCGCCTATCCCCATTGAAATGAATGAGTACCGCGGTAAAAAAACACCCAGAAGCTGTGGGAAGGTCACATGACCGCAGTAGAGTGGAGGATTGTGGGATACCAAATAATCCTTTTTACCGGTAAAAACACGTGTTAGCGCTATTTTTACCGCAAACGCGGTAAAAAAAATCATTTTTTTCGCGTTTTTTCAACGCTTCAGTGTGAAAGGGGCCTTAAGCAGTTCTTTTATGGGGAGGTTTACATCTTTGAGCTGCAGTAACGCATGCTCATTGATGCACATTACGGCAAACTATTCTTCTATTTTTTTTACAAAAACACAGCAAACCACAACACGTGGTATTGTGTTACCATGCATTGTGGCGTGGGCCAACGTACATGCGTTAGGGTATCATTACAAAAGAGACACTACAGCACAACATGCCACACACCTTTTCACACATTGCACTTACTTGCACATTCCCACAGTGTGCGGATGTGAACAAAGGTCTCCAAATACTTTTCAGTTAGCATAGTGGATACATTACTAGCCTTGTATTAGCTATCTAATCTTGCTTCAGCCTCATTTTCCTTTTGAGGAAGAAAAAAAAAAAAGAAAGAAACAAGGTCTGCATTTAAAATATGTGGTTAGAAAGGTGTGTCTACTAACACAGCCAAACCTTCCAGAATCCCAAGCCTTAAAGTGATGACAGAAAACTACCTCTCCCTGAACTACCGACTGAAAGGGTCCTTTCACACGGGGCGGATCCGTGAAGATCCGCCCCGTGAAGCTCCGCTTGCTCAGCGGGGATCGCTCCGTTGATCCCCGCTGAGCCGACGGATGACTGGGCGGTCCCCGCACACTGTGCAGGGACCGCCCTGTCAGAGCGCCGCTCTCCCCTATGGGGAATCGGATGATGACGGACCGTAGAGTCCGTTGTCATCCGATCCGCTCCGCCGACGGAAGGAAAAATAGGGTTTTCCTCCGTCACACTTTGGCGGAGCGGAGCGGATGTCAGCGGACATGTCTCCGCTGACATCCGTGCTTCCATAGGGGTGCATGGAGGATCCGTTTCAGGTCCGCCTAAAAAACTGACAGGCGGACCTGAACGGACCTCCGTGTGAAAGGGGCCAAAGGCAGATTTACAGGTAGACACTTTACTCAGGGATTTTGTAAACATTCTCGTTGCTCAGTATAGAACGCATCATGGTGCCAACCAACATCCTTCCATGCAGATAAACATGTAGATCCCTAGAATCTCCCTGTAGTGGTATGTGGGTATCCCCATATTTACAGGATCTCAGAAAATGTATGCATTTTTTTTTTTTTTTACTAGTTACATTCCTCAAACCAAGATAAATTAAAAAACTATAATTTTTAACCTTGGTGCATTCTTTGCATTAAGATAAAAAAAAAAATGTTTAGGCATCGATTTTTTACCTTTAGGCTCCATGAACACTAGCGTTTTTTTAAATGTTTAAAAAAAAACACTAGAAAAAATTTCATAGAATGCATTAAGATAAAAAACATTCTGCCTTTACAACTCCTTTAACCACTTAAGGACCGCCGCACGACAATGTACGTTGACAGAATGGCACGGACAGGCACAAGGGCGTACGGGTACGTCCCCTTTAAGAACCCATCCGTGGGTCGCGCACGACCCAGTCCGAAGCTCCATGACCGGACCCGATAGCCGCCGGTGTCCAGCGATCGGGTCACAGAGCTGAAGAACGGGGAGAGGCAAGTGTAAACAAACATTTCCCCGTTCTTCCTAGTGGCATGTCAATAATCGTCTATTCCCCGTCATAGGGAACGACGATCAGTGACGTCACACGCCAAGCCACGCCCCCCTACAGTAAGAATCACTCATTAGGTCACACTTAACTCCTACAGCGCCACCTAGAGGTTAAACCCTTCACTGCCAGTGTCATTTTCACAGTAATCAGTGCATATTTATAGGACTGATCGCTGTAAAAATGACAATGGTCCCAAAAATGTGTCAAAAGTGTTTAATAAAAAAGTGTAAAAATAAAAAAAATTACGCTTATCGCCACCTTTATTAGTTAGAAAAAAAATAAAAAATATTTAAACAAAAATGCCATAAAACTATCCCCTATTTCGTAGACACTATAACTTTTGCGCAAACCGAACGCTTATTGCAATTTTCTTTACCAAAAATATGTAGAAGAATACGTTTCAGCCTAAACTGAGGAAAGAAAATGTTTTTTTTTATATATATTTTTTGGGGATATTCTAGCAAAAAAATATGTAATTTTTTCAAAACTGTCGCTCGATTTTTGTTTATAGCGCGAAAAATAAAAACTGCAGCGGTGATCAAATACCACCAAAAGAAAGCTTTTTGTGGGAAAAAATGGACATCAATTTCGTTTGGGAGCCACGTCGCACGACCGCGCAATTGTCAGTTAAAGCGACGCAGTGCCGAATCGCAAAAAGGGGGCTGGTCCTTTAGCAACAAAATGGTCCGGGGCTGAAGTGACACTTCAACCAAAATGTGATTTTGGCAGGTACCAGCTTCCACTTCACTTCTGCTCGGATCGCCTAGGCTTGCAGAACAAAAAAACGAAAATCAGGTATGGTCTGCTTTAGCCTAGAATACCAAATTATTTTTTACTTTATTGAAGTGTCAAAAAATGAAACTAAACTCAAATCAAAGCTCTGCAGGTTGCATAGGTGCAGTGTGGTGCTATGCAGTTAGGAGAGTTGCGCTGTGTACAAATGCAGCATGTACAGCACAGCATTGCAGTTTATTTTTCCACTTTTCTTTAAGTAGTATAGGAACATTTTTCTAAGTCGGAAGGACGCAAGTCGCTCCTATTAGAACAGCTCCATTGCACTTAATGGGTATAAGTTGTCATGCGACATGTGTTTTTAAAGTTGAAGCGCATGTCGCACCAGCATGAACCGGGCCTGATACTTTAATCACGTCACTGCACAGCAGCATGATCCGTTGCACTGTTGTGCGGCGACATGCGTGAAAAATACATGACGACTGCCACGCACATCACACCCGTGTTGTGGTGTGAACACGGAACATCGAACAGTTATGTGCTGTAGCAGTAACCAGAATTTACCAAGGTCACTGTACAGTGCGAATGAGCCCCAACTAACTTGGCTTCAGATAGTAAAGCTGGCCATACATGTATCAGTATATTTTCTTTTTGATCAGCAGGTGAGCAGGTTGAAAAAACGAAAAAACTGATTGCCCCCATCCACACAACTGAAGTGGGTGGGGGAATCCTCTCTACTGTGTCATTGTATGCCAACAGCAGGACTCCTCCGACATCAAAATACACTCAACAGCACTGCAGAACTGGTCGAAGCAATGATTTCTAACAAGCCGTTTGAAAATAATTGATCCTGAGCCCAGGTTCACACTGGGCTGCGAGAGTGAAGCCGTGCAAGTTCAGCTGAACTCACACGATTTCACTCCCGCTGGTCAGTCCCGATTTCGGCCGCGATTACAGAGACATCTGTGCAGGTTTCTGCACAGATGTCAATGTAAATCGCGGGCCAAAATCGCAAAAAGTAGTACAGAAACTACTTTTTGAAATCGGTGCAGCGCCGCAGATGCCGCATCGCACCGATTAGGATGGTGCCATTGCCGGCAATTTGCGGCAAATACCGCAGTTTTGACATGCCAAAACACATGTCAAAACGCACCAGCGTGAACCAGGGCATAGATTGACTGCTTTTGAACAGGAATCACCATAGATGGATCTGCTGAACTAGCTGAATTTTGATCCATCTATGGCTAGCTTAACATGCATACATACATACACTCATGTTCTGTGTTTAAATGAAAGATAAACAGTAAGTTGTCAATGACTGATTTAATAACACTCATCCTGAATTGTATAATACCGATGCATTAACATTTGTCTTTCTACAACACAACTATAATGTATTACGTTTACATACTAGTTCAGTATGTATACTTTAGAAAGATTCTGACGTCTAGGCTTTTTGTTTGACTATGAAACCGTAAAGTTCCTTCTAAAAATTGTCTTCTATATCCCTTCCGTCCCTCTCGCTCTTTAAAGGAGGGGGGAAGGGCAATAACAAATGCAGAGATTGCATATTCCCTTCTAGTCAGCTTGGCTCCAGCCTTTAAGTGTAGCTGCAAACTTTGGAAGGCAGAATGTAACATGAGCCGTCTCTCCCCTCCTTTTCCCTCAGCCACATTTAGCAAGTAATTTGAGCGCTTTAAAAGAATGGCACAACAGAATGATCAGCCTGAACAAAAAGTCACCCTCTTCAGAAAGAATACGTTTTATGAATATTAAAGCAGGCTATAACACTAACAATTTAACAACTGAGATGGCGTGCCACATTTTCACCTGACAGATAGGAAAGACTCACTATCCTGAAAACCATCCCATACACAAATCTCAGTGCTTCACTCAACTTCCAATTGTGGCAGAATTGTAACACACACACGGCCACCAAGTGACGGCAAAAAGCTTTTCCACTGGCCTTTTAATTTGCTCCAACATGAATAAAAACAGATGATTTGGATCGATTCTACAAATGTAATTGCTCTGGGTCTTCCCACCTTTCTGATAAAAGGGGTTGTAAAGGTTTGTTTTTTATTTTCTAAATAGGTTCCTTTAAGCTAGTGCATTGTTGGTTCACTTACCTTTTCCTTAGATTTCCCTTCTAAATGTTTTTTTCTTTGTCTGAATTTCTCACTTCCTGTAAGCTTGCCGCCAGCATCCGAGCCGTTCTGGCTGGGGGTTGGTCAGCGTGCTCATCCCCCTCCCTTGGGACTACATCCCTGCGGGGAGACACACTGTACGTTCACAGGCACAGGAGGCTCCCGCAGGGAGGAAGTCCCAAGGGAGGGGGATGAGCACGCTGACCAACCCCCAGCCAGAACGGCTCAGATGCTGGGGGCAAGCTTACAGGAAGTGAGAAATTCAGACAAAGAAAAAAACATTTAGAAGGGAAATTGAAGGAAAAGGTAAGTGAACCAACAATGCACTAGCTTAAAAAGGAACCCATTTAGAAAATAAAAAACAAACCTTTATAACCCCCTTAATTCTCTAAGCAGTCTCAAGCTATGATTCTGCTCCTTGGCAAAATATGGGGCCAAATGGAAGGAGGCTAAACCCACCATAGACGGATTGAAATTTGGCTGGTTCAACGGGAACCGGCTGAATTGCGATCCATCTATGGGCTGGCTGTACTGAAGTAGATTCATTGAATGACTTCAGTACAAGCAGCCTGTCTTTTCACCCGATCATCCTTACACTTTATATATTGTATTTTGCCAGGGAGGAAACCTCCCCACTGGTAGAACAAAATAGCGCTATTGTGTTGATGGGGGAAATCAAGCTTTTATTCAACTTGTGTATTGCCCGACTAAGTTCACACTATATGTGTGGAAGGGGGGGGGGGGATTGCATGTGATTAGCATGCCTTTCTGCACACTGTTCAAAACCAGAGGAGCGGGGATGCCACCAATTATTAATTGCACCCCCACGCGATGGAAACTACAGCATAGTTTCCAGTGCTGGGAACTACATCACTGCGCGTTCTCCCTGTAGCAGCGATTTTAGAAAATGCTGACTTTCGCCCTACATTTTCAGTAGGTATGGCAGCCTATTCCAATGAATGGGCTGCTGTACCCTTGCAGACGTGGCCACTGGGAAACCAGCATAGTGCACACCTAGGCTTAAAGTCCAGGATCCAACCTGTCAGGTCATTATGGGATTAAAGATTTATCGTAACTTCTTGTATATCCGACGAGTGTCAGGCAGCACAATAAGCACAGCAATAGCAATCATTGTTCTAGTAGATTGGGGGCTAGAATCTTTGTTTCATTTTTATTACTGTTTTTCCATTGGGGCGATTTCCTTCAACTTCCTGTCCAGGAAACAAATGTCTGCAGGAAAAGAATTGAGCCTGGGTTCAGACTATTGCGATGTTGGAACCAGCGCTGGTTCCTGCATCGCATCTCCCTCGCAGGCAGTACACACTGCCCTCTGAACCGCTCCTGTTGTCAATACAATGTTAATGACACCCCCAGATTGGTTCCCAGATAGCAGTGCGAACTGTGAATTCGGACAGGAATCGGATCACATGGGTGTTCATTGCAGGGAGAAAAAAAAATGGTTAAACTTGCATTGCACAGACATCACATGTGATCGGCACAGCAATGCTGGTGTGAATCACATGCAATGTCTGTTCGCAATAGTGTGAACCCAGACTAAAGTACTAACAACCCAAAAAGCAAACTATTATATTGCAGCTTACCAATTCTTAGATGTGATGACTACCGTATTTGCCGGCGTATAAGGCGACTGGGCGTATAAGACTACCCCCTAATTTTCCAGCTAAAATGTTGGTTTTGGGATATACTCGCTGTATAAGACGACCCCCTTCCGACTAGTCATGCCTCACCTCAACCTCACCGTGCCACTGCATGCCTCAACCTCACCGTGCCACTGCATGCCTCAACCTCACCGTGCCACTGCATGCCTCAACCTCACCGTGCCACTGCATGCCTCCCCTCGACGATCACATACCTTCTTCCTGTATGCAGAGTCAGTCAGACCGCGAGCATCCATTGTTCAAAAGCCGCGCCTCCTCGTGCTGTTCCGTGATAGGCGGAACACTCATTTTAACAGCAGAGCCTCTGTTCAGTGTTCCGCCCATCACAGATGCCCTCTCGTCCGAGGATGAGAAGACATCCGTGATAGGCGGAACACTAAACAGAGGCTCTGCTGGGAAAATTAGTGTTCCGCCTATCACAAAACAGCACAAGGAGGCGGTGTGGCTTTTGAACAATGGACGGCCGCGGTCTGACAGACTCTGCAAACAGGTACCGGCGTATAAGACGACCCCTGAGTTTTGAGGCAAATTTTTAAGCATAAAGGGTCATCTTATTTCGCCGGGAAAATACGGTATATTAGTTTTCTTTAGGCTTTCTTCTTTTCATCAGGTGATCTGACCAGTAAGTGTTTTCCAAAAGAAAAAGCTGTCCTGCAAATGTAGCAGTTACAGGTATGAGACAAAACATTTAACACTGGCACACAAAAGGGAAAAAGCCCCCCCCCAAAAAAAAAAAAGAAAGAAAACCCAAAGCAGACATTGCATCAAATGACTGGTAAGCTGCAATACGATCATGATACAGTTCTTATTTTGGGTTTAATACCACTTTAAGAGGCAATTCTCCTCAAAACATACATAGGCATTCTTCTGCAGTGGTTTTGCACAGAGCAGACCCGATCCTCTTTTCCCCAGCGGCGCTCCTCTCCCTTGCTATTGGGGGCACTGGTGCATGCTCGCTCCCAAGCCTTACTTTATGCGTCTAAAACACAGCCTTGCCCCCTGCTCTCTTCACATTCGCTCACCGGCTGTGAGCCAATGGCTCCCACTGCTGTCCCAGCCAATGAGGAGAGGGAGTCACGAAACAGCCTAGGCTCTCGTGCACATCGCTGGATCAAGAGGGAGCTCAGGTGAGTATTTGGGGGGGGCTGCGAGGGGAGCAGCACGCAGGTTTTTTACCTTCATGCATTGAATACATTGAATACATGAAGGTAAAAAAAAAAAAAACTTCAGATTTAACAACCACTTTAATTACCACAGCAATTGCTTATGATACACAGTGTTTAGGGCCCTTTCACACTTTTGCGACCAGAAAGTCGTGCGACTGACATGACTTGAAGCAATGCCTGTGCAATCTTGAGGTCTATGGCCTCAAGTTGCCTCAAAGTCGGACCAAAGTAGTGCAGGGACTACCTTGACGTCGCAGACTTAAAAAAATAAAAATTTGCACCGATTTTAATGGTACTCACTGAAAATCATGGGGTGCAACTTTGCTGTCCCAAGTCAAACAAGTGTGAAATGGCCCTATCACAAATAATTGACACAGTAAGGGTTTATATCTACTTAAAACAGAGGTTAAAAAATAAAAATAAAAATAACCTGCAAGGCAATGGCATAATGTGCTAGCATGCATCGCATACTAGCACATCAAATACTCACCTTGGAACAGAGCCCTCCAGTGCTGTAAAGTCGCCACTGAAAGGGCCGACATGTTCCCCGTCTTTCTTCAAGGTTCACAAGCTCCGGCTACGCAATGACGTCACTCCCATACATGCGTGCCGGTGATCTGCCGAGATCTGCCCCCCCTGCGGATTCTGCCAGCCCTGGACTGCGCAGGCGCAGCGCTCTAGCTCCGAAAATTGCCGAACATTAAGAGCTGTAGACTGCGACTGCGCAATCAACAGGGTATTGTGACAGTCGTTGCCACACGCTCCCGATGCTCGCTCCACTCTGCAAGGGGGGCAGGTGTATTACTATTATAATGGGCGGATGCATGTTTAAATAAATGAATTGATGGACAGAGAGGGCGGGTAGTTCAATGTGGATGGCCGATTTGAATACTTGTCAGAGAATTGTTAAAAAAAAAAAAGACATAAGATTTTTTTAAACAATTCTCTGACAAGTATTCAAATCGGCCATCCACATTGAACTACCCGCCCTCTCTGTCCATCAATTCATTTATTTAAACATGCATCCGCCCATTATAATAGTAATACACCCGCCCCCCTTGCAGAGTTGAGCGAGCATTGGGAGCGTGTGGCACAATATTGTGCTCAAAGCGCATGCGCCGAATATGGGTTATAATCCATTCGGCTATTTTCGGAGATCTGCTAAGAGCGGACACGCAAGTGTTGCGCATGCGCAGAACAGAGCTGGCAGAATCCGCTGAGGGGCAATTCTCGGCAGGTCACCGGGAGCCCTCGGTTCCGGCACAAAGCTCTGAAGTTACGGCAAGGTATGCCGGACCTTCAGAGCGCATGCGCCAGTGATGTCACTGGCTGCATGCAGGGGGAATCGCTCTTCAACCGTGCATGTTTAGGAGATATTAATTTTATGCTTACCTGTAGGTAAAAATTACTAAAGCCGGGTTTACAACCGCTTTAAACTGCAGCAAAGCCAGGTCACCAGGGAGGCACTACTAACTGGTAGGACTGTGAAAATTGAAGGACTGGATTAACATAAATACAAACCTTTTGGTAAGTAAAACAGATCATATTCATTTAATCTGTGTATTTAGCGGTTTACCTGGAGTTCAGCTTTAAAAAAAAAAAAAAAACAGTCAGCCTAAGGCCCTGTTAACATAAGCATTAAAAACAGGCGTTTGGGGTGTCTCTTTTCAGCTCCCCAAAAACAGCAGCAGATAATGTGGACAGCAGACAGAGCTGTTCACAATTGAAAAAACATAACTATGCATCAATTTGCACTGCTGCAAAGGCAGAAATTAAGCTACAAGTTCAGTCTGGGATGAGTCAATCCAATGTTTGGTAATGCACCAAAAAAAGCCTGTAGCGTTGACAGCACATTTGGCAAGCGTTTATCAATTATTAGTGAGGTGGAAAGACGACCCCCCCCCCCCCCCAAAAAAAAAAATCCCTGGGAATGTGTCTGGGCTGCCTTTTTTTTAACATGGATTAATCGTAGATGCCTCTACGATTAAAGCGGGGTCCACCCAAAATAAATAAATGAGAGCCCATTCACACAGGGGCAACACGACTTCCAGGCGATTTTATGAGGCAACTCAGACACGACCTGAGTATGAATCACAGCACGACCTGGAGCTATTTACAAGGCAACTCCAAGTTGCCTGCAGGACAAGAGACATTCCAGTGGCCAATCAAACAAGAATCAGCTCTGTGGGAGGGAGGGGGAGAGAGAGTTTTGCAGGAGAAATGTATGTTATCTTCCTGGAGAGTCGCTCCTATTAAGACAGGGAGAGGCGACTCCCATTGAAATGAATGGTTACAGGTTGCCTAGGAGTCGGATTGAAGTAGTACAGGGACCTTTTTTGAAGTCGGAGCGACTGCAGTAGTGTGCATAAGGACGGCTCCATTAACTTACATTGATTTCTTCAGCCAGCGCGACCTGAGGCAACTAGGGGCGACCTGGAGTCGGATCCAAAGACGCCCCTGTGTGAATGGGCTCTAAATTATATATATATATATATATATATATATATATATATATTTTAAAAGCCAGCAGCTACAAATACTCCACTGCTGACTTTTAATAAATGGACACTTACCTGTCCAGGGTGCCTGCAATGTCGGCAGCGGAAGCCAATCAATTGCTCGGCTCTCGGCTGCCATCCTCGGTGAGGGAACCAGGAAGTAAAGCATTGCGGCTTCAATTGCCGGTTCCCTACTGCGCATGCGCGAGTCGCGCTGCACATCCTCACTGGTCCCCGCTATCTTCTGGGACCTGTGCATTTCCCAGAAGACAGCGGGAGGGGCTATACAGGTATCTGCACCCCCATCCCCCCTGAAAGGGGCCAAATGTGACACCGGGGGGGGGGTTCCGAAAAGCGGAGATTCACTTTTTGTTGGGACCTCCGCGTTAAGCCCAATGTGGGTGAAACATGTCAGAGGGGTGTGACCGATGGGCTGAGATTTAAGCGGAAGACAGTTTTTCATTCACCTTACATTGGAGTTGAATACAGTATCATGCTAGGATCTGCCTTTGCCAAATAAATGTCAAAGGTGCAAGTGCCACAGCTGACTTTTTTACTTTCTTGACCGGTTCAGCAGGATTTGAACCATGTTATTCTGTGATATGCTTTTAGATTGCCTTTTACACAAACCACTAGAAATTTTGAATTTTGGAGCCCAAAAGGTGTTATTCAGTAGTTACTAGGAACTTTCACGAGTTTTTTTCTTAAAGGCATTGTTCACTACGCTCCTGCAGAAAAGCCTTCTATAAACCAGGATATTATATGGCCCCATACAGGGTCAGTGAGATTTAGGAATGTAAGCAGATAATCTTACACATAGTGCCCAGCTTTCACCCAGCAGACCATGACTAAAAGTAAAAAAAAAAAAAAAAAAAAAAAAGTACCTGAAATGTCACAGTACCTTGGAATTCTTTCCCCTATGCCTTTTGGCAGGCATTCAACTTCATAGCTCAGAATTCTTGGGACTTGAAGATCTTTCAAGGCAGGTTTGAGGCACACACAAGCTAACAATGTTAGGGGTGCAGATGGAATTTTCAGTTTACTTGTGCTGAAGAGCGGGCATTATGGCAGGAGTCCGATATACAATAGGTCTATATGATCCTAATAAATGTAGACTGTATTCACTGAACAAAACAGCAGCTATACCCCTTCTCATGAAAAATATTGAATAAAAAAAATGTATTCGCTTTGCCGTCAATGACAAAGAATAAAAAGGCATGCCACGTTAATTATAATGATGTAATTGTATGTGTAAATATGACAAAAACTTCTGTCTCATTTTATTGTATTTTTTTCCTTCATAGTGAAACTATCCTCCCTGGCAAGTGCAGTTACTATTTAGGCCTCATGCCCACTGGCGTTTTTTACAGCTGCGTTTTTTGCAGCTTAAAAACGCCTGTCTATGTTATTGTAAATATTTAAAAAAAAAAAAAAAAACGTCAGAGCTAAAAACGCGACCGCGCGTTAGACGCTCGCGTTTTTTTCTGCCTGATGCTGAGGAACGCACTGGTCCTGGGTTTTTTTTACAGCTTAAAAACGTCTATGCTATTTGCAGCTCAAAAACGTCTAGGTGGGCATGAAGCTATAGACTAACATGGACAGGCGTTTTTAAGCTGTAAAAAACGCTCAAAAACGTGGCTGTAAAAACGTCCGTGGGCATGAGGCCTTAATGATCAGCAATGCTCAAACTTTATAATGTAAATATTTGAAGGGAAGAGACAGACCAGTTAAGTGAAAAGGGGCAAAGATTCCAAAAGCAAGACTATTATTCACAAAAGCATTTGCAAATGTAAGCAATGATTTATATGGAGGCAGTGGTACGAGGGTCACTAGCTACTGTCAGACTGTAATGTATAATTCCCTGGTACGTACCAGAGACAACAAAATCTATGCCCGGTAAAGCCAGATAGCTTCTAAAACACGCTCAGCAGTGTAGATTCGTCTGCTTATAGTTGTAGCAAAATGAAGGCAAACTGACCAAACTAGTTGTAAGTGGCGTACTGTCAAATGTTTTATTAGTGGCGTAGTCTACTGGATAATTGTATTACTGGGGGGGAAAAATGCTGCTGTACAGCAATGTCCCCTGCTGAGCTAGTGTTCTGACAGGGGGAAGGCCGCCAACCCAAACCATAACACTATGGTCAGCACTCTCAGGAACTGGCTGAGAGCACTGATGGGGAGCCGGATGGTGGCTGGTTTCCCAGCATGCTCGTCCAATAGAGATCTTCAGACCGGCTGCCATACACATGGGCCAAATATCAGCTGGTTTTTATTGAACCTGCCAATGTCGCCCGACATCCGCCCCATGTGTACTAGGTTTAAAAGTGGAAGTCATACTCAAATTCTAAGTCTATTCTACTCTATAAAAACAGGGGTATCGCGTTGAAATTCACAGAGATTGTCAGTAAAATTTCTTCAAGCAGGAGGTCGAAATTTCATGTTTGTGCGATGACCAAGACCCATCACATCACGGCTCCCGTATATCACAATCCCATTCTTATATCACGCCCTGCAGCAGCCCCTCCCCACAGCAGTGTCTACTGCCCCCTACACCCCCTGCACATTACAGCCCCCTGCACATAACAGACTCCCGCAGCTCTGCCCTTTAACTTCCCTACCTTACTCAAGTACACAGGGCTGGAGACACAGCAGCTTTGAATAGAGAGCAGGAGCTGCCAGAGATAATGTTTCAGGTTAACAAGCAGGCGATTGGTTAGAACTGCCGTGCATTCCAACAACCAATAAGCTTGTTCCTATGAAAAGTTATCTCCAGCAGCTCCGGCTCCTGTACTCTGCTGTGATAATGACAATGCTAGCAATGCCCTGTCCACTCCTAGAATCAAAGTACAGCACCTGAACTTGCCCAAAAAATGCAGAATTGCTGATCATCTGTGTAATGGAGAGCCATATCTAAAAAGGAAAGACCAGAATTCCTTGCTCCAAACCAGCTGTGACACACCCTTAGCTTAAGCATACTTCATTTCTGTGACATCAGACTTCCTTCCACCGAGTGGACACCAGTGAGACAAATCCATATGTATAAATGATGAATGTGCTTATTGTGCTCTTGAAAAGATGGACCGATTGTCACGTGTTTGACCCGTATAGAATGTATTTAAACATGATTCTAACTTAAAGCAACACTTTTCCCCTAAAATCCTCTTTTTTTTTATGCTCGAGAAGTAATTACGAGATTTGTAAAGTGCATCTGCAGTTTCTCTGCTTATTATTGTAGTTGCTGTATGCTTCAAATTTCTGTGGCCGAGTGAGGGTTTCACATCTTGCCAAAATAAACTTTAGAGCCGTTTGAGACACAGGGGAATGATGGACCTCCCCAAGAAGTATGGAATATTAACTCACCAGTTTCCAAATTGACAAAATCACAGGCCACTGGTTAGAAATAGAAAGGTGTTAGTACGGAGCAGATAAGAGTGGACTTCTAAAGATTTGATCATATGTGTATCAGTAGTCAATCGTACTGCAACCACTACGTATTTCCTAAAAAAAAAAAAACACTTTCATTTTTGGATAGAGAAGAAATGGATTAAAACCCCCAGACAAGAATATACATCAACAACAGCAAGACGTAGGGCTTAATTCAGCAGAGTTGGGGGACACTAGTAGAACCCCTATCACAGGGATATGCAATTAGCGGACCTCCAGCTGTTGCCAAACTACAAGTCCCATGAGGCATAGCGAGACTCTGACAGCAGCAAGCATGACACCCAGAGGCATGATGGGACTTGTAGTTTTGCAACAGCTGGAGGTCCGCTAATTGCATATCCCTGCCCTATCATCTTTGTAGTGCTGTCTGTGTCCCAGTTGCTGATTTTCTCTCATCAGTGAAAACAATCATTGGCAAATCATTTGGGCTGGACATTTTAACTTCCCCTGTACATTATTTGGAGCCTTAAACAGGACAAAGCCAGACTGATGTGCCATCATCTGCATAGAAGAAATCTAATATGTAACCTTTCAGAGATCTTATGCAAGGATATATGGTTTTAATATGAAAAGGATAAAGAAAGGAACTCAAAGAATCATGTCTGGCATTCTTCGATTTGATGAGGTCATGAAGAGAATCAGAGAATGCCTTGTAGTGAGGAAGGGGCCGTCATATTGGGATAAAAAAGGTTTTACATTAATAAATGTTGATCGTTGCAAGTACCCCGACGGCAATAAATGGTTTGTCTCCATACTCTTACTGCTACATTTGCAGGAGAGCTTGCCCTGTTGAAAAACCACCAACTTACTGACCAGATCACCAGGTGAAAATAAAAAAAGCCTAAAAAATAAACTAATACATGCCTCACATCTTAAGCCTTGTACACACGATCGGACTTTCCGCAGACAAAGCGCAGGACTTTTGTCTGAAGGGCGTTGGCCAGGAATTTGCCTTGCATAAACGGCACACAATTGTCGGCCAACAAACACAAAACTACGTGGTTTGTCAGCGCCACCCTTTGGGCACCTTCTGCTAATGTCGTGTTTGGTGAGCATGGATTCCGAGCATGCGTGTTTGTACTTTGGACTTTTGGCCGACAGACTTGTGTACACACGCTCGGAAAATCTGACACAATTGTCAGCGGAAAATCCGACAATTGTCCGATGGAGCATACAAACGGTTGGATATTCCGCCAACAGCCTGTCACACAATTCCCTTTGGAAAATCCTATCGTGTGTACGAGGCTTAAGAATTGGTAAGCTGCAATTTAATAAAAAGGTTTGCTTATGGTTTTAACACCGCTTTAAACAATATATGCGATGGCTACTGAACAATCCAACCTCAGTATTATCGTTGGGTATAAAACAAACTAAACTTGAGGCCAGCCCAGAGGCTTATCTAGTGAAAATGGCACCTATGGAAAGCACTGAAACTGCGCCCGTCAAAACATTTGAAACCCCATCTTTCAGATAACCTTAAAGGGGTTGTAAAGGTTAAAAAAATAAAATAAATTCACCTTAATGCATTCTATAGATTAAAGGTGAAAAAACATTCGACAATACCAGCTCCCCCTGGCCCCCTGTTTAGCTTACCTGACCCCTCGAAAGTCCCGCGCTCGCCCCCGACATCCTCTTCGCCACTCAACCTGGCCGTTGATTGGTTACAGTGGATGGATTGAAAGCAGCGCAGCTATTGGCTCGCGCTGCTGTCAATCACATCCAACGACGCGGCGCGCCGGGGCCAAGTGATACAGTGAGCGGCTATAGCCGCCGGCTGTATCACAGGAGCGCGCCCACAATCACTCACCACCAAGCTCGCTCGCATATAGGTGGTGAGTGATTGCGGGGAGGAGCCAAGACAGCCGCCAAGGGACCCCAGAAGACGTGGATCGGGGCCACTCTGTGCAAAACTAGCAGCACAGCGGAGGCAAGTATAACATGTTTGTTATTTATTTATTTTTTTTATAAAAATTTTCTTTAGTGTTCTTTTAACAAAAAAAACAGTTAACAAAACTACAAGTCAAGCTCTTTTATTACCCCTTACACCAGAGTCAATAGCGTTACATCTTATATCACAGTACCCCCTTACATCAGAATCAGCAGAGATCCCCTTCACACTGGGAAATCTGATCTAAAGAATGCTGCATCTTTATATACACTATTGGGGGGGGGGGGGGGGCTGACACAAAGGGGATCTCTGCGGACTGGGATGTAGCGGGGCCTCTGATGTGCGGGGGTCCCTGGTTATCACAGAGTCCAGAGATCCCACTTAGATCAGCGTTCCCCTTTACCCCAAAGTCTTTAGAGTTAACCCTTAAAAGCAGTGTGCCAGACAATAAGTATTTCTAGACAGGGGTCAGGTCAACCATGGCAGCCCCCTAACAGCACAGACACTTTATATGACCAGCTCCCCTCCCCAGTATGTGTGAGCATTCCCCCACCTCCATGGCACTACAAATTCCAGCATAGTAGGCTGTACTCTTATTTCTCTACTGCTCCCCAGTGACTGACACACACACACACACACGGTGTGACTGAGAATGAGGACTGCACTAATATTCAAGAGGACACCCTCTCTCCCTGCCTGCTGCAGTGCTGTACACACAGTCACTGTCAGACCATGACCCCACCCCTGACCCTGCCCTAACCTCAAAAAATAATTCAGCTGTCTGCAGGTGATATTTATCATCCCTTGGGTAGTGACATATCCACTTTATG
>CM055123.1:77039482-77074115 GCA_029206835.1 Rana muscosa
GAGCAGTGTTACTACTTTGGTCACAGCTGCACAGACTTTTTAGAAATATAGGCCTGGTTGGGTTTTTTGAAGGGGAGTATAGCTTCTGCTATACCTTTTACCACATCTTAACATACCATGGCAATAATGTAGAAAAAGTTAGTTCTTACCCAGAATTTAATAATGTGTTAGTTCTGTCTGGAGTTTAATTCACCCAAGGCCTCCTTAATTTAGAAAGGTGGTTTATTCCATGCAGTGGATATGGAAAGGGAGTTTTCACCCCCTGCCCTCCCCACCCCCCTTTTTATATTTAGACGGCATTTCACCCATCACCTCTTACAACCAATGTGTCTAAACACCTCCACACTAAGCACCCAACCATACCTTCTTCGCTGTTAAAATGCACCCAATCAGAACGCATATTTCCAATCAAGAGTTCAAACAGATACATTGCATCTGCAGGTATGACGCTCTGATAATAGGTGTAAACATGCTGTGCAGCCCATAGATGGGTCAGTTTTTTACTCAATTAGCGGGTTACATGGGGAGAAAAAAAAATAAAAAAAATGGACTCGTTACACATCCACATACTAAGTGGGTAAGGGAATCCTACCCATTGAGCTATTGTATTCTGACAGCGAGGAGACTTGCCTGCCATCAGAATACACTGATTAGCGTTGAAGGCTATAGCCTGCAGTGCTGATCGAGCGGGGAAAATCTGACAGGGCAGTTGTACAGAAGTGAATTCATAGATTGCCTTCTTGTGTTCTGTCAGTGGGGAGCATTCCCTGCCAGCAGGATAAAATGATTAGTGTTGCCAACTTATAGCCAGCATCACTAATCCTTCGGGAAAAACCTGAATGGCTGGTTTGCACACAAATCGATCGATGAATCGACTTGTGTACAACCAGGGTGCCCATACATGGATAGAAATTTGGCTGGGTTCTGCTGAACCGGACGGATTGGCATACGTACCAGATGTCAGAGCATAGAGTAGGGCCAGTTCGTATCTCGGCTGATTCAGTGGGAGCCGGCCGAGATTCGAACCGTTAATGGGCAGGCTGAATGTACCAAGTTGATAGATTGCTCGGCAAGAGGGGGAATTGTGTGAAATGTGCACCGTGTATGACCTGCCTATGAATGCCGTGTCCCTTTGGTTAGATTGCAAGAAAAGAAATGGCTGCACATCATTACCTTACTGATTAAAGTGGTTGTAAACCCTTACAGATCACTTTAACCTACAGGTAAGCCTACGTTAAGGCTTACCTGTAGGTGCAACAAATATCTCCTAAACCTACACGGTTTAGGAGATATTTGCAGAAAAGCCTTCACCGATGTCTACGGCGCATGCACGCCGTAGACAACAGCGCAGGCGCACTGAGCGTACCGTCACTGACGGCTCCCACACGCATGTGTGGGAGTGACGTCATTGCGGCTCTGGCCAATCACCGCGCCGGAGCAGCAATATGCGGAAGTCACTCCTGGAGAGATAGCACAGACGGAGGGGGGCAACGAGCACCGCTGCAGGGGCCTCGATCTCAGGTAAGTACTTCATAATGAGCTAGTATGCATAGCATACTAGCTCATTATGCCTTTGTCTTGCAGGGTGCTTTTGAAAAAAAAAAAAAGGTTTACTTCCTTTTTAAGCACAAGATGTTTTTGTGAAACGCGTCTACGTGACCTTGTGTTGGTGTCTTTGGTGTTACCACTTTGAACAATAAAAGGCAATTAGAATTCCTGGATGTGCAACCATTTCTTTTCTTACAAGTTTCCCACGGAGGTGGGCCGGGGCTGGCACTCTACGAGACATTCCACCTCAGGTTATCATACACCTGGAGCAGTGGCTTTTTCTTTGCCTTTGGCTAGATTAACAGCACTTTATGCAGTGGTAACACCATCATCACCAGAAATTATGGAAAATGTCCTGTGATGATAAAGACAGCAATAAAAATCTGACATTGATTTTACAAGTTAACTGAACTGCATTCTGTGGCTCTACCTTTCTGGGTTATCCTATTGCTGCTGCAGCCATGTAGAGGTCTAGCAATGTCACTGATTTAAAATGCTGACCAGTTACTGCTGCAGTATACATGTGTGGCGTCATCGCTCACCCATTGCTCCATAATGTAGTTTTCAGCAAGCAGTGCTGCTGACAGTACATTGACTCAGACTTGGGCGAAAGCAGGCGCACACCTAGGAATGTAAGGAGAGCACCCTTCCCCAGACTGTAGGGCTTCTGGTGGTACTAGCAAAGAAAGACTGGATTAAAAAAAACACACTTCCATGCTGCATTTCAAATAAAACTAGACAATGGTGAATCATTCAGGAGGCAAGGACCTAGCAGTCTTTATATTCCATTGCACAGGAGCTTTAATGTAGACCTAGGTTTTGAGAATAAGGAAAGCAAAAAACTTATGGGATCAAAAATGCGAATTCATGATTTTAGGCAACTTGCCATTTACCCAGCAGACTCAAAATTGGGAATTGACCTTTTGCTCCTTTAAACAACTCAAGGAACTGCCTGATCCCTATAGAAAAGCAAGGTCAATGGCTGGGAAAAATCAATACAATATGGCCTAGAATACTTTTTGGAGGAGGGGAAAAAAAAAAAAAAAAAACTTGTGTATGGAACTGAAAGAGCTAAAGAATGTGAGAAACAGATGTTAAAAGCGACTGAGAACTAAAATACATTCATATGTGCAGGTTATATGTATTTTAACTATTTTATTTCCAGGGAAAATAGGCAATTTCCTGATATATAGGGCATTTCTAGTTCTACACAATTAGAAAGTTTGAACAATACAGTAAGCGGCAATAAACACCACAATCAACAACTTTTATTAACTTATTAATGGCCATTTAACAGGCTAGTTAGCGTGCACCATGGATGTGCACTTCAGCTCCACATGTTGCAGTGAACATGTGTTCTACTGTGCAAGAAAAAGTCCTAAAGGGAACCTGAGGGCTCATTCACACTGCACAGCAGTGTACACAGGGGTACGATTCAAAAAGTGCCCTGCCATGGCATTGCTTGCTTTGTTATTTTTAAAATCACACAGCAATTAAATGCCTACATCATGTACTGAGCTGGTGTGAACGAGCCCTGTACAAAGCAAGGTTTTGCATTGTCTGTGTTGGGCAACAAGCACCAACGATAACGGAGTCAAAGAATTTGGAAACACATTTCAGGCAGAGTGTATGCAGTCAGAAGCCTTGTGGCAAATTCATGAAAAGCCTATTCCATCTTCATGGTACTTACCTCTTCAAATTCAGACTTCTACTATGATTGCTGTGGCGATCCAACCAGAAGTGGGAATGGGTACCTGTCAAAGCCAGGTACCCCAACACCCCTAAAGTGACAAGAGGGGGGAGGATGCAAACAAGCAAAACTTTGTTTTAAAGCTCCTCTGGAGCAGATATTAGATACATTTGAGCTTCTCTGTCTATAAAATCCAGCCACTTCATAGGAGGTATGTTTAAAGCAGAACTATACTCACCTTGGCTCCTGTTATGCGGTGTCCTGGAGCTCCCTATCGACCACTGACATCTTTGGGTGGCCAGCTTCTGGGCTTCGATTGCCAGACATTTCATTGGCCAGGTGGGGGTCAGCATCACCACCACGCATAACCTGGAGTGCAGTTAGCTTTGGCATGGCGGAATTTCTACAGTGAGCCCCCTACTGGCAGGTAACTTTAATGCATTAGAGACAAAGCATGTGTCTTCTGCAGTAACAACCCTGCTTGTTGGCCCATCTTTAACTAAAAAGTTCCACATCGAATATAAAAACTCTTGCGCGATTACTATATATTATACCAATATTACTGGTATTGTGGTCATTTTGTGTTCTTGCTGAGACTGCCATCAAACAGTATTCCTCCCCATTCTGATATATCTACTCTTTAGACCCAGCGCTGCAAATTGCAGATATATAGGAGGTATGCTTGCCACAGTTCTGTCCCTTGGGATAGATTTATATACATTTTACCGCAAACCCATTGGAAGAGAGGGGAAAAAAAAAAAAAAAAAGCGCCTCTTTTGCAGAAAAAATAAAATAAAAAAAAATAGGATTTTTGTACTCACCGTAAAATCCGTTTCTCTGGCATCCATGGACTGACACAGCGTATCTTTTACACCTTTACACGTGGGTTATGTCCCTGCTTGCAGAAGACCTAGGCAGAATGTGAGATGTTATACATACATTCTAAACAGCCAGAGCTGAACAGCCCCGCCCAGGTCCCCGGACATAACCCTCCCACTGCAGTCAGCAGACCTCAGTTCGTAACAAAGCAGTACAAACTTAAAAAGAAGGGTGGGTGCTGTGTCAGTCCATGGATGCCAGAGAAACGGATTTTACGGTGAGTACAAAAATCCTATTTTCTCTCGTCATCCATGGACTGACACAGCGTGTCTTTTACACCTTTACACGTGGGATGTCCCAAAGCAGTGTCAAGAGGCATGGGAGCAGTATCAATGGAAAACCAAAAACTTCACTCCAAACAAGGCAGAGCTCCTCAACGGAGGAGTTGCAACATCAAACAGCGGCCTGCAACACCTTGCGGCCGAAGGAAGCATCCGAAGATGCAGCCACATCAACCTTATAAAACTTAGAAAAGGTATGAACAGACGACCAGGTCGCCGCCTTGCACACTTGTGCAACCGACGCTTGATGTCGGAAAGCCCAGGAAGCACCAATTGCCCTGGTGGAATGTGCCGTAACCGGAAAGGGAGGCGCCCGCGCCTTAAGAGCATAAGCTTGAATGACGGTTTGTCTGATCCACCTAGAAATGGTGGCAGACGAAACCGCTTGGCCCCGTTTTGGACCAGAGACAGCCACAAATAGTGAGTCAGACTTCCGAATAGAGGCAGTAGCAGACAGGTACACCCTCAAGGCTCGTACCACCTCCAATATGTGCAGCGCAAACTCTCTGGGATGTGATGGGTGAGGACACAAGGACGGGAGGACAATGTCCTCATTTAAGTGGAAGGCCGAGACCACCTTTGGCAGAAAAGAAGGTCGCGGACGCAACACCGCCTTATCCTTATGGATGACCAAAAAGGGCGACTTGCAAGACAAGGCCGCCAATTCAGACACTCGTCTAATGGAAGTAATGGCCACCAAGAAGGCCACCTTCTGAGACAAAGTCAAGAGGGGAATATCTGTAATATTTTCAAAGGGAGGTTCCTGGAGAACCGAGAGCACCAAATTCAGATCCCACGGGGGGAGAGGAGGCTTGACAGGGGGGAGCACATGGCGAACCCCCTGCACAAAAGGTGCTAACCAAGGGATGACCCGCCAGCGGTCGCTGAAAGAAGATGGCCAAGGCCAAAATCTGACCCTTAAAATGGTACTCAAAGCGAGCTTTTGGGTCACGCTACGCTGCAGAAAATGCAGGATTCTGGGAACGGAATACGTTCGTGGGCGCCAGTCCAGCTCTTCGCACATGGCGATGTAAGCTCTCCAAGTACGGTGATAGATCTTTCTGGAGGAAGACTTCCGTGCCCTTAACATGGTCGAAATGACCGAATCCGAGAGACCTCGGTCTCTCAGCACCTGGCTTTCAATAACCATGCCGTTAAAGCCAGAGACTGTAAAGCAGGATGAAATATAGGACCTTGAGACAGAAGGTCCCCCCGTATTGGTAACCGCCAGGGAACGTCTGCGACGAGACGTACCAGATCGGCGTACCAGTGACGCAGAGGCCAATCCGGAGCAACGAGGATCACCGGAATTCCCTCGGTCGCTACCCTGCGGAGCAGGTGAGGCAGCAACTGCAGCGGAGGATAAACGTATATCAGGTGATACTGACCCCATGGGGCCACCAACGCATCCGAGGCATCCGCCCAGGGATCCCTGGATCTGGCCACAAACCTCGACACCTTGCGATTGAGTCGAGAGGCCATCAGGTCCACATCCGGCGTGCCCCACCGTCTGCAAAGGAGTTGAAAGACCTCCGGGTGCAAGGACCACTCTCCCTGGTCCAGCGTCTGGCGACTTAGATAGTCCGCCTGCCAATTGTCTACGCCCGGAATGTAGACGGCCAACAGAGCCGGCACGCTTCTTTCGGCCCACCTCAGGATGCGGGCGACCTCGGAAGCCGCAGCTGAGCTCCGAGTCCCCCCTTGATGGTTGACATACGCCACTGCTGTGGCGTTGTCCGATTGGATCCTGATGGAGTGACCCTGTAGTTTCTCCGACCATGAGGAGAGGCACAGTCTGATTGCCCGTATCTCCAGCACATTGATCGGCAAGAGGGCTTCATCCGGAGTCCAAAGCCCTTGGGCCGACAGGACTCCCCAGACTCCCCCCCCCCCCCCCCAGCCCGTCAGGCTGGCGTCCGTCGTGATCACCGTCCATTGGATGGGGAGGAACGACTTCCCGGACCGAAGAGCCGGGGACCTCAACCACCACGTCAGGGACGCCCTGACCAGGTGACTCACCTGGATCTGAAGATCCAAGGACAACGGGGATTTGTCCCAAGTGGACAAGATCTTTCTGTAAAGCCCTGGTGTGCGCTTGGCCATAAGGAACGGCCTCGAAGGAGGCCACCATGAGTCCCAGGACTCTCATGCAAAAGCGGATTGACGACCATTTTCGGGACGTCAGCACCCGTACTGCAGACTGAAGTGTCAGTAGTTTGTCTGGAGGTAGGAAGACTCTTGCCTCCAAGGAGTCCAGAATCAGACCTAGATACTCCAGACGCTGAGTCGGGACTAGAACCGACTTCTGAACATTCAGGAGCCACCCAAACTCCCTGAGGGACTGACGATAGTCACACTTTCTTCCAATTCTGAGCCACTGTCTGCTCTTAGAAGAAAATCGTCCAGATAGCCCACGATAGCAATGCCTCGCTGTCTCAGCAAAGCTAGGACAGGAGCAAGCACCTTGGTGAACACCCTCGGTGCCGAGGCTAGGCCGAAGGGAAGAGCCACAAATTGATAGTGGACTTCGCCGACCGCAAAGCGCAGAAACTTCTGGTGGCTTGCGCAGATCGGAACATTCAAGTAGGCGTCCTTGATGTCCAAGGATGCCAGAAAATCCCCTTGATGGAGTGTCGCGATCACTGTGCGAATGGATTCCATGCGGAATTTTTGCACCTTCACGAAGGCATTCAGGGCCTTGAGGTCCAGGATTGGCCGAACACCGTCCTTTTTTGGAACAACAAACAGATTCGAGTAGAACCCCTGAAACCTCTCCTGGGACGGAACCGGCACAATTACTCCGGACCCAATCAAATCCTGTACAGCCCCCAAGAGGGCTGCCCGATGGGCAGGAAGGAGAGGGAGATTTGAGGGAAAGAAACTGTCTGGGGGCCATGAGCGGAACTCTATTCTGTATCCTGAGGTGACCACCTCGCACACCCACCGGTCGGAGATCTGGGAGGTCCACCGATCCGTGAACCTGCGAAGTCGTCCCCCCACCCCAGAGACGGGCGGGGGCAAGACTTCACGCAGAGGCGGGCTTGGGAGCCGGCTTGTTTGGCTTACGCGCCCAGGGGCGCTTGTGCCCGCCAGCCGCACTGTTGTCAGTCTGGGATGGCTTACCCGTGGACTCTGACGGACGAAAAAAAACCCTTTTTTGCTGGAAAGGAAGGACCCGGTTTACGTCGGGCCTCCTTACCCTTGATAGTTTGAGGAAGGAGAGTGCTTTTACCTCCCGTGACATCCTTGATGATGTCATCCAGAGCAGCACCAAAAAGTCTACCACCCTTAAAAGGTAGATCCGTCAGGAGCTTCTTAGAGGCTAGGTCAGCAGACCAGCATTTCAACCAGATGAGACGACGCAATACCACCGCCGAAACAGAGGCCCTGGATATTAAAGGGGCCGCGTCCAACATGGCGTCGCACACATATATCAGACCCTGCACCATCTGGTGGGCCAGAGCAATAGTGTCTGGAGGAAGGTTATACTCCTGCACAGTTTGGTGCAAAATTTTTGCCCATTCCGTGAGTGTCTGAGACACAAGGGTCGCCGCTACTACTGGCCGTAGGGCGGATCCCAACAAGGCGAACATGGCTCTACTCACCACTTCTGACCTCCTGTCAGTGGGGTCCTTAAACGCAGGAGTCCCCTCCATCGGGAGAGTGGTGGCCTTGTTTAAACGGGCGACTGGAGGGTCGACCACCGGGGGAGAAGCCCACTTTTTAAGCAGGGCGTCTTCAAAGGGGTATCTAATAGACAAACGCCGCGGGACCATGAAAGTCTTCTGCTGCTTTTCCCAGACCTGGTCAAAGAAAGGTACATATGGAAAAACCTTTTTAGAAGGCTTGGTCTTAAAAGAACCAAAGGAGACTGTATCCGCCTGAGGTTCTGCAGTCGCAGCATTTAGCTTGAGAGTGTCCCTCACAGCATCAATGAGTTCACTAACAAGCGCCCTGTCATTTACTGACTCAGAACTTGACTCTTCCTCACAAGGAATGTCCTGTTCAAAACCATCCAAATATTCAGAGCTAGGGTTCTGAGCAGCAATAGCTAGGCCCATATCTGAATCAGAGCACTCCCCTTGTGGAGATAAAGTGGGGAGAGGGCGCTTTTTTTCTCCCTTGTGCTTTTTTTACTCCCTTGCGCTCGCACACCCGCTCCCATCCTGGTCAAAATGATTCCAGGACTGCCCACAACTGGTCCATAGGGACCGCAGGTGCTGAAGCACTGCCTGTTGCCACTGACATGTTAGGGGAAGCTGGTGACACAGACTCCATATTGTCCCCCTCTGAGACTCCTCAGATAAAAAGTCCACCCACAGGCTGTGCTGACTGAGGAGGGGGCGCCCAGGGGACTCACCAAACCGGACCAGGGACCGCTCAGTTCCACTGTCTGTACCACGCTGTGTCAGCACTGGTGAGCTGTGAGGAGATTGTGAGGAGATTCGCGCTGTTGCAGCAGCGCTAGAGGCCAAAACTAGTGCTGAAAAGCGCGCGGGCTACAAGAAAATGGCCGCCGCAAGTCACTGAGGCGATCCGCGGCAAGATGGACGCCATGACGCAGTTACAGTGAAAACAGCACACACACACACACACACACGCACCACTCGGCGCCCAGGCCCCAAGCATATATGCAGACCAGCATGACCCCCCCCCCCCCCAAGAACAGTGTGACCCCCAGGCACCCCACACAGCACAGCGCCAGCAATGGTGACAGAGTGACAATAAAATACAGGGGGAGACAGGGAAAATCCCCCACAGAGAAACACAGCCTTTTGTACTCACCTGCAGGCAGGAGAGACTGCTTACCCATCCCCTGAGGGACCCACTGGTGTGTTTCTGACAGGACTATCACAGTGCAGTACTGAGTAGCCGTCGGCCCGGTCCACCGCGAAAGATACAGTCAGGAGCTGTTCAGACTTGAGAGGACCGTGGGAGCATGAAAGCAAACCCCGGCCACCCCTGGATTCAAGGGGCATGTCGTGAACTGAGTCTCACGCACACAAGGCGAGGTTCAGCACGCTCGATGGTCAGACAGGGAAGACTACGAGGATATCTTGTACCCAACCTGTTGCCCCCGCCGACAGTTGATAGAAGATTCTCAAAAATAAAATAGAATTCCAAAAAAGGAATAAAAATAGGTCAGGAGACTGGCTCCTGAGAGAGCCACGTCTTCTCCTCCTGCTAGGCAGAAAAAAAAAACGGAGGTCTGCTGACTGCAGGGGGTGGGTTATGTCCGGAGGGACCGCCCCCTGGGTGGGGCTGTTCAGCTCTGGCTTTTAGAATGTATGTATGTATAACATCTCACATTCTGCCTAGGTCTTCTCCTGCAAGCAGGGACATAACCCACACGTTCAGTGAATAAGAGCCGCCGTGTCGGTCCATGGATAAGAGAAAATTATTTTCTCCTAAACCTGTACAGTTTAGGAGATATTCACCTTGCATGCAGCTGCTGTCAGCGGCACATGCACTCAGAAGGTCCAGCGGATTGTGCCAGATCAGAGAACTCTCGCACGCATGCGCAGGAGGGACGTAATCACAGCTCCGGCCACTCACAGCACCAATGCCACGAACCTAGAAGAAACGCAGAGGGAACAGGTCAGCTTCCTCAGCGGTGACCGGGATGCGGTGCGGAAGCTTTGTTCTAAAGGTAAGCATTTCATATTGACCTAGCATGCGGTGCATACTAGCTCATTATGCCTTTGCCTTAAAGGTTTGTTTTGTTTTTTGTCAGGGCATACAACCGCTTTACCTGTGCATTTTACACAAAGTTATAATTGTGAAAGTCAATTAGGTGCATCTTTCTCTTTTTATATTGTGGTTCTTTATTGCCGATTCTAACATTCAAAACTACCGGTAGATTGTTTTTATCCCTGCATAGCTTACAGAAACATTTAATCTAAACCCAGAGAGCTGGTTCATACTCCTGAGTTAAACAACCACATGAGACTGACATTTTCTCAATCTGCCATTAGAGTTATGAGGGAGGTGTAACATGGTACAAACTACAAAGGTGAGTCTGTTAACATGATTGATCTTCAGTAGGCTTCTAGCTTGGTTTAGGATATGGTACATAAACCACGTTGGTTCCAAGTAACAGCTAGCATTTCATGCATGATAGCGTCTCCCAGCTGTGACAGGATCACAATAGCATAAATAGACCCCAACGGTGTCATTTAGTTGTCATTGATACTTGTGGTTTATTATTAGGATTTAAAAAAAAAAAAAAAAAAAAAAAAAATGAATATTTGCACTATTTTTCTCATCAGAAACAAATTAATTTTTAAATCTCTGGTTGACCATGTTCAAGAAAGGCAAGTACAGCTTTTTAGGGCCTGTTCACACCAGGTCCAGTTGGACTGTACTGGGCAACCATTTCAGCGCAGTCCCACCACAAGACAAGGCAACATACCTTGTCTTTACCAAGCCCTTCCACTGAAACAAAGTACAGCATGCAGTTCATCACCTTGCACCACACTAAAGCCAGTAGATCTTAATGTCACTTTTGTGACATTTCAAAAAAGTTTGCAGAAAAAAAAAAGTGAATAGTGCAAAGCATCACAATCCGTGCATGGGTACTGCCAACATCCTACCACACATCAGCATTCTAAGAGCAGCCACTGGTGTTTACAGCCCAGATGATACGGTTTGACTGTTAGAACTGAATTAGCACTTTACAGTATATGGCCTTTGCTTCTAAATGCATGAAAAATGAATTGCATGTGCTGTTGTGTCAACACACCAGAATAAGGTCTGCACTACATTGGGCTTGTGGTCATTTGGTTATTTAACTTCTACCAGGAGGCATTAAGAGTGACGAGTCTACCCATTACAAGGTTTTGTACTCCTCATCCGAGCAAGTCTGTGTACCTTTCCAACCCTGGAAACCAATTTGATTCAGATTGAATAATAAGTATGGCCCAATCCGCTGCAGATTTAGCTATCTGAAGTAGGGCTGAAACTAATAGACATAATCGATGAGAATAACGGTCAACTCTTAGCATAATCGATTAGTTTGTCAGTCAGTTAGTCTGCATACATAATGCATTAATTTGTTTACATATCAGGAAATACAGTGCAGCACACATACAGCTCAGTACACAGTTCATACATGTTAGTAAGAGAACTTGTGAATGTGGGAGGAGAAATGCCTCATGGGACATGTAGTCCTGGGCAAGTGAAGGAAGTGAGCGATTCTAAAAAGGCATCAGCATCTGAACCCAGAGAAGCTAGAGGTAATATAAGGCATTACAATTAAACTTAAAGTGATACTAAAGTGTGTCTTTTTAGTTAAAAACAACAAGCTTGTTACTTCCCTCCTCCTCTTCTCGGGTCCCTCTCCAATGCCCCTGGTCCTTCCCTCCTGTTGATTGCCCCGACAACAAGCAGCTTGCTATGGGGCACCCTGAGCCATGCCACAGCTCCCAGTGTCCATTCATATATGGAACCGTGGCCCAGCCCCACCCCTTTCTCTCCTCATTGGCTGACTGACAGCAGCAGGAGCCAATGGTGGTGCGCTGCTGTCTCAGCCAATAAGGAAGGAAGTCTTGGGCAGCCGAGACACTCCTGCAACATCGTGGATCTAGTAAGCAAGGTATTAGGGGTGTTGTGGCACACAGGTTTTTTATCTTAAATCGCTTGCCGACCGCTGCACGAACATTTACGTCGGCAGAAAGGCACAGCTGCGCAAAGGGACATACCTGTACGTCCTTTTGACTTTGCCGCAACCACCGGCGGCGCGGGCCCCTGCCACGAGCCCCGCAGACTCGATGTCCGCCGGGGTCCCGCCATCGTGTCACGTAGAGCTGCACGATTAATCGTTTGAGGATCGCAATCTCGATTCACCCCCCCCCCCCACGATCTCCAGGCTGGATGACCGCGATTTTCCTAAATCCCTGCCAGTTCCACGTAACCAGAGTGGAACGCAAATTGATCATAGAGCGTGATGCATTGAAACTGTTTCTCCTCTGCTCGCACACAGCCCCGCCTCCTCCTAACCCCACGCTGTGATGGACAGAATGCGGGTCTAATGCTGGGATGTGTTCTGTCTATCACAGCGCGGGGTTAGGAGGAGGCGGGGCTGTGTGCGAGCAGAGGAGAGACAATTTCAACATACGAGCGGTGAGTTTCTATAAGAAAATGTGTGCTGCTGTCCGTCCTCCCTTCTCCCCCCCCCCCCACATACCACACTTGGCTGGCTGTCTTCGGGACTGCGTCCTCCCCTCCTCCTCCCCCCCCCGGCCGCCGAGTCTATCTCCCGTCTCCTGTCCCTGCCGCCTATGTTCACAGTGAGAGGGGAGACCTGTGCTTTTCCCATCTCAGCTGTGACAGGAGTTCTAGCACAGTGCTAGTGCTAGGACGCCTGTTTTTGGAAGTGAGAGGGTCAATAAAGAGAACCTGTCTCCTCCAATTGGTATCACACAGTGAATTGTTTTCTCCTGTGTGATAGCAATAAAGTGAAAAAAAGATAAAAAATTAATAAAAGAAATGAAAAAGTAAAGAATAAAAATATTAAAAATAAGAAAATTTTGCAAAAAAAAAAAAAAAAAAAAAAAAGGACAAGCGAATTCTTTATTTTTTTTATTTACCATTTTAAAGAATCGTGATCTTTGTTCTAATCAAAAGAATCGTGATTCTTATTTTTCCCAGAATCGTGCAGCTCTAGTGTCACGGAGCTGCAGAACAGGAAGATGCCTGTGAAAACAAGGCATTTCCCTGATCTGCCTTGTGACAGGACAGCGATCTACTGCTCCCTGTGATCGGGAGCAGTGAACACTGTCGTGTCACATGTAGCCCAGCCCCCTCACAGAATCACTCCCTAGAACACACTTAACCCCTTCCTCGCCCCCTAGTGGTTAACCCCTTCCCTGCCAGTCACATTTACACAGTAACCGGGGGAATTTTTATAGCACTGATCGCCGTAGAAATGACAACTGTCCCGAAATAGCTTTAAAAGTGTCCGACATAATGTCAGTCACGATAAAAATCGCAGATCACCATTACCAATAATTTTATATTTATTTTTTATAAAAATGCCATAAAATGATCCCCTATTTTGTAGATTGTATATCTTTTGCGCAAACCAATCAATATACACTTATTCCGATAAAAATATAATTTTTGTACTCACCGTAAAATCCGTTTCTCTGACGTCCATGGACTGACACAGCTCTCACACTGTTTACGTGTGGGTATATGTCCCTGCTTGCAGGAGAAGACCTAGGCAGAATGTTAGATTGTTAGAAACATTCTAGAACAAAACCAGAGCTGAACAGCCCCGCCCAGGGGGGGCGGTCCCTCCGGACGTAACCCTCCTACCTGCAGCTAGCAGCCTCGGTTCGTAACAAAGCAGTACAAACCTTAAAAGAAGGGTGGGTGCTGTGTCAGTCCATGGACGTCAGAGAAAATAGGATTTTTTGTACTCACCGTAAAATCCTTTTCTCTGACATCCATGGACTGACACGGTGTCTCTTTACACGTGGGTTATGTCCCTGCTTGCAGGAGAAGACCTAGGCAGAATGTGAGATGTTATACATACATTCTAAAAGCCAGAGCTGAACAGCCCCACCCAGGGGGCGGTCCCTCCGGGCATAACCCTCCCACTACAGTCAGCAGACTTCAGTTCGTAACAAAGCAGTACAAACTTAAAAAGGAAGGGTGGGTGCCGTGTCAGTCCATGGATGTCAGAGAAAAGGATTTTACGGTGAGTACAAAAAATCCTATTTTCTCTTATCATCCATGGACTGACACGGTGTCTCTTTACACGTGGGATGTCCCAAAGCAGTGTCAAGAGGGATGGGAGCAGTATAAATGGAAAAACCAAACTTTCACTCCAAGAAGACAGATCTCCTCAACGGAGGAGTCGCAACTTTAAACAGCGGCCTGCAGCACCCTGCGGCCGAAGGAAGCATCCGAAGATGCAACCACATCAACTTTATAAAAAACTTAAAAGGTATGAACAGACGACCAGGTCGCCTGGCACACTTGTGCGACCGACGCTTGATGTCGGAAAACCCAGGAAGCACCAATTGCCCTGATGGAATGCACCGTAACCGGAAAGGGAGGCGCCCGCCCTTTGAGAGCATAGGCTTGAATGACGGTTTGTCTGATTCCCCTAAAAATGATGGCAGACGAAACCTCTTGGCCCTGTTATGGACCAGGGGCAGTCACAAACAGTGAGTCGGACTTCCGAATAGAAGCAGTAGCAGACAGGTACACCCGTAAGGCTCGTACCACATTGCAGCGCAAACTCTCTGGGATGCGATGGGTGAGGACACAAGGACGGGAGGACAATGTCCTCATGTAGGTGAAAGGTAGACACCACCTTTGGCAAAAGGGAAGGTCGCGGATGCAACACCGCCTTATCCCTATGGATGACTAAATATGGCGACTTGCAGGACAAAGCCGCCAACTCAGACACTCGTCAAACAGAAGTGATTGCCACTAAAAGGCCACCTCCTGAGACAAGACAAGAGAGGAATATCCCGGATATTCCCAAAAAGGAGGTTCCTGGAGGACCGAGAGCACCAAATTCAGATCCCACGGTGGGAGAGAAGGCTTGACAGGAGGGAGCACATGGCGAACCCCCAACACAAGGTGCTAACCAAGAAATGACCCGCTAGAGGTCGCTGAAAGAAGACGGCCAAGGCCGAAATCTGATCCTTGATGGTACTCAAAGCAAGCTTTTGGGTCACTCCACACTGTAGAGGACGCAGGATTCTGGGGACGGAATACGTCCGAGGACGCCAGTCCAGCGCTTTGCATATGGCGATATAAGCTTTCCAGGCACGGTGATAGATCTGCCTGGAGGAAGACTTCCGTGTCCTTAACATGGACAAAATGACAGAGTCCGAGAGACCTCGGTCCCTCAACACCTGGCTTTTAACAGCTATGCCGTTAAAGCCAGAGACTGTAAGCCGGATGAAACATAGGACCTTGAGACTGAAGGTCCTCCCTCATCGGCAACCGCCAGGGAACGTCCGCAACGAGACGTACCAGATCAGCGTACCAGTGACGCTGAGGCCAATCCGGAACAATTAGGATCACCGGAGTTTATATCAGGCGATAAGGACCCTATGGGGCCACCAAAGCATCCGAGTCATCGCCCAAGGATCCCTGGATCTGGCCACAACCTCGACCCTTGCGACTGAGTCGAGAGGCCATCAGGTCCACATCCGACGTGCCCCACCGTCGGCAAAGGAGTCGAAATATGCAAGGACCACTCTTCCTGGTCCGGCGTCTGGCGATTGGCGACTCAGATAGTCCGCCCCTACAGAGCCGGCACATTTCTTCCGGGCCACTTCAGGATACTGATTACCTCGGAAGCCGCCGCTGAGCTCCGAGTCCCCCCGTGATGGTTTACCTCGCTGTAACAGAAGGCTAGAACCGGAGCAAGCACCTTGGTGAACACCCTTGGTGCCGAGGCAAGGCCGAAAGGAAGAGCCACAATCGATAGTGGACTTCGCTGATCGCAAGGCGCAGAAACTTCTGGTGACTTGCGCAGATCGGAACATGCAAGTAGGCGTCCTTGAAGTCCAAGGACGCCAGAAGAAAATCCCTTTGGTGGAGTGTAGCGATCACCGTGCGAATGGATCCCATGCGGAATTTCTGCACCTTCTCGAAGGCATTCAGGGCCTTGAGGTCCAGGATAGGTCGAACCACGTCCTATTTTTGGGACGACAAACAGATTCGAGCAGAATCCCTGAAAACTCTCCTGTGACGGAACCGGCACAATCACTCCGGACCTGATCAAATCCTGTACAGCCCCCAAGAGGGCTGCCCGACAGGTAGGAAGGAGAGGAAGATTCAAGGGAAAGAATCTGTGTGGGGGCCAGGATCGGAATACTATCCTATATCCTGAGGTGACCACCTCGCACACCCACCAGTCGGAGATTCGGGAGGTCCACCGATCCGTGAACCTGCAAAGTCGTCCCCCCACCCCAGAGTCGGGCGCAGGCAAGACTACACGCGGAGGTGGGCTTGGGAGCCGCTTGTTTGGCTTACGCACCCAGGGGCACTTGTGCCCACCAGCCGCACTGCCGTCAGTCTGAGGGGGCCTACCTGTGGACACTGACGAAAAAAAACCAGTTTTGCTGGAAAGGAAGGCCCCTGTTTGCGGCGGGCCTCCTCACCCATGCTAGTCTAAGGAAGAAGAGTGCGTTTACCTCCCGTGACATCCATGACGATGTCATCCAGAGCAGCACCGAAAGGTCTACCGCCTTTAAATAGTAGATCCGTCAGGAGCTTCCTAAGGCTAGGTCAGCAGACCAGCATTTTAACCAGATAAGACGACGCAATACCACCGCCGAGACAGAGGCCCTGGATATTAAAGGGGCCGCGTTCAGCGTGGCGTCGCACACAGAAACCAGGCCCTGAACCAGTTGGTGGGCCAGAGCAACTGTGTCTGGAGGAAGAATATGCTCCTGTACAGCTAGGTGCAACATTTTTGCCCAACCTGTAAGTGTTTTAGACACAAGGGTCGCCGCTACCACAGGTCGTAGGGCGGATCCCAACAAGGCAAACATGGTTCTGCTCACCACTTCTGACCTGTCAGTGGGGTCCTCAAATGCAGGAGTCCCCTCCATCGGGAGAGTGATGGCCTTGTTCAACCGGGCGACTGGAGGGTCGACCACTTGGGGAGAAGCCCACTTTTTAAGTAGGGCATCTTCAAGGGGTATCTGATAGACAAACGCCGCGGGGCCATAAAAAAATTCTTCTGCGGCTTTTCCCAGACCTTATCCATGAGCTGGTCAAAGAAAGTACAATGGAAAAAACCCCTTTAGAAGGCCTGGCCTTAAAAGAACCAAAGGAGACAGTATCCGCCTGAGGTTCTGCATCCGCAGCCTTTGAGCTTGAGAGTGTCCCTCACCGCAGTCATGAGCACACTAACAAGCGCCCTGTCATTTACAGACTCCGAACTGGAGTTTCCCTCATAAGGAATGTCCTGTTCAAAACCATCCATACATTCAGAACTAGGGTCTTGAGCGGTAGTGGCTAGGCCCATATCTGAATCAGCGCACTGCCCTCGAGTAGATAAAGTGGGGAGAGGGCGCCTTTTTTGCACCTTGCACTTGCACACAGCTCCCATCCTGGTCAGAAATTGATTCCAGGGCTGCCCACAACAGGTCCATAGGGACCGCAGTGCTGAAGCACTGCCTGTTGCCACTGACATTTTTAGGGGAAGCTGGTGACACAGACTCCATATTGTCCCTCTCTGAGACTCTCTCAGATAAAAAGTCCACCCACAGGCTGTGCTGACTGAGGAGGGGGCGCCCAGGGGACTCACCAAACCGGACCAGGGACCGCTTAGTTCCGCTGTCTGTACCGCGCTGTGTCAGCGCTGGTGAGCTGTGAGGAGACTGAGGAGATTTGCGCTGTTACAGCAGCGCTAGAGGCCAAAACTAGTGCTGAAAAGCGCGCGGGCTACAAGAAAATGGCCGCCACACTTCACTGAGGCGATCCGCGGCAAGATGGCCGCCATGACGCAGATAAAATGAAACAGCACACACGCACAGCGCCACTCGGCGCTCAGGCCCCAAAAAAAAAAAAAAAAAAACACAAAAAAGCCCCAAGGCATACATTGCAGACCAGCATGAGCCCCCCAAGAACAGTGTGACCCCCATGCACCCCACAGAGCCAGCGCCAGTAATGGTGACAGAGCGACAATAAAATACAGGGGGAGACAGGGAAAATCCCCCACAGAGAAACACAGCCCTTTGTACTCACCTGCAGGCAGGAGAGACTACTTACCCGTCCCCTGAGGGACACACTGGTGTTTCTGACAGGACTATCACAGTGCAGTACTGAGTAGCTGTCGGCCCGGTCCACCGCAAAAGATACAGTCAGTCAGGAGCTGTTCAGTCTTGAGAGGACCGTGGGAGCATGAAAGCAAACCCGGCCACCCCTGGAGTCATGGGGCCTGTCGTGAACTGAGTCTCACGCACACAAGGCGAGGATCAGCACGCTCGATGGTCGGACAGGGAAGACTACGAGGATATCTTGTACCCAACCTGTTGCCCAGCCGACAGTTGCTAGAAGATTCTCAAAAATAAAATAAAAAAGAATTCCAAAAAGGAATAAAATAGGTCAGGAGACTGGCTCCTGAGGGAGCCACGTCTTCTCCTTCTGCTAGGCAGAAAAAAACTGAAGTCTGCTGACTGTAGTGGAAGGGTTATGCCCGGAGGGACCGCCCTCTGGGTGGGGCTGTTCAGCTCTGGCTTTTAGAATGTATGTATAACATCTCACATTCTGCCTAGGTCTTCTCCTGCAAGCAGGGACATAACCCACGTGTAAAGTGACACCGTGTCAGTCCATGGATGATAAGAGAAATGGATTTTACGGTAAGTACAAAAATCCTATTTTCTCTTATCGTCCATGGACTGACAGCTCTCATACTGTTTACGTGTGGGACGCCCCAAAGCAGTATAAGAAAAGGGTGGGAGCAATTAGTAAAGGAACAACCAAAACTTCACTCTAAACCAGCAGAGCTCCTCAACGGAGGAGTTGCAGCATTAAACAGCGGCCTGCAACACTTTGCGGCCGAAGGAAGCATCCGAAGATGCAGCCACATCAACCTTATAGAATTTTGAAAAAGGTATGAGCGGACGACTAGGTCGTCGCCTTGCACACTTGTGCAACCGACGCTTGTTGTCGGAAAGCCCAGGAAGCACCAATTGCCCTGGTGGAATGCGCCGTAACCGGGAAGGGAGGCGCCCGCCCCTTAATGGCATAGGCCTGTATAACAGCCTATCTGATCCACCTAGAAATGGTGGCAGACGATACCCCTTGGCCCCATTTTGGACCAGAGACACACAAACAGTGAGTCAGACTTCCGAATAGAAGCAGTAGCCGCCAGGTATACCCGTAGGGCACGCACCACATCCAAATTGTGAAGCGCAACCTCTCTAGGATGCGATAGGTGAGAGCACAAGGACGGAAGGACAATGTCCTCATTAAGGTGAAAAGCCTAAACCACCTTTGGAAGAAAAGACGGTCGCGGTCCCAACACCGCCTTATCCTTATGGAGGACCAGGTAAGGCGACTTGCATGACAGAGCCACCAACTCAGACACCCGTCTAACAGAAGTGATGGCCACTAAGAAAGCCACCTTCTGAGACAAAGTTAAAAGAGGAATATCTGATATTTTCAAAAGGAGGTTCCTGAAGAACCGAGAGCACTAAGTTCAGATCCCAAGGAGGGTGCGGAGGCTTGGAAGGTGGAACCACATGGCGGACCCCCTGTACAAAAGTGCTAACTAGGGAATGACCTGCTAGGGGTCTTTGAAAGAAAACAGCCAAGGCCGAAATCTGACCCTTAATTGTGCTCGAAGCTAGCCTTTGGGCCACACCACGCTGCAAGAACCGCAGGATTCTGGAGACAGTACGTCCGTGGACGCCAGTCTAGCTCTTCGCACATAGCGATGTAAGCTCTCCAGGTACGGTGATAGATCTTTCTAGAAGAAGACTTCCGTGCCCCAAGCATGGTTGAAATTATTGACTCCGACAGGCCTCGGTCCTTCAGCACCTGGCTCTCAATAGCCATGCCGTTAAAGCCAGAGACTGTAAAGCAGGATGAAAGATAGGACCTTGAGACAGAAGGTCCTCCCTCAAGGGCAGGCGCCAAGGGACGTCCGCGATGAGACGTACCAGGTCGGCGTACCAGGGACGCCGAGGCCAGTCCGGGGCAATGAGGATCACCGGAATTCCCTCGGCCCCTACCCTGCGCAGCAGACGAGGAATCAACTGCAGCGGAGGGTAAGCATACATTAAGCAATACTGACCTAACGGGAACACCAACGCGTCGGAGGCATCCGCCCAGGGGTCCCTGGACCTGGCCACAAACCTCGACACCTTGCGATTGAGTCGAGATGCCATCAGGTCCACATCCGGTGTGCCCCATCGCCGACAAAGGAGTTGAAACACCTCCGGATGCAAGGACCACTCCCCCTGGTCCAGGGACTGGCGGCTCAGATAGTCCGCCTGCCAGTTTTCTACGCCTGGTATGTAGACGGCTGACACGCTTCTTTCTGCCCACCTTAGGATGTGAGCAACCTCGGATGCCGCAGCCGAGCTCCAAGTGCCCCCCTGATGGTTGACATACGCCACGGCCATAGTGTTGTCCGACTGAATCCTGATCAAGCGGCCCTGTAGCCTCTTTGACCATGCGGAGAGACACAGTCTGATCGCCCGCAATTCCAGGACGTTGATCGGGAGACGAGATTCGTCCGGAGTCCAGAGCCCTTGAGCTGACAGGACTCCCAACACTCCTTCTCCAGCCCATCAGGCTGCCGTCCGTCATGACCACCATCCACTGGATGGGGAGGAACGACTTCCCGGCCCGAAGAGCCGGGGATCTCAGCCACCACGTCAGGGACGCCTTGACAGAGTGACTCGCCTGAATCTGAAGATCCAATGACAATGGGGACTTGTCCCAAACAGACAGAATTCCCTTCTGCAATTCCCAGAGTGTGTGATTGGGCATACAGAACCGCCTCGAAGGAGGCCACCATTAGTCCCAGGACTCTCATGCAGAAGCGAATTGACGACCATGGGATGTAAGAACCCACACTGCCGACTGAAGTGTCAGTAACTTCTGAGGGTAGAAACACCTTCGCTGTCGAAGTGTCCAGGATCAGACCCAGATACTCCAATCGTTGAGTCGGGACTAGAACAGACTTCTGCATGTTCAGAAGCCATCTGAAGTCCGAGGGTCTGACTGACTTGTCACATTTTCCTCCAATTCTGAGCCATTTTCTACTCCGAGAAGGAGATCGTCCAGATAGCCCACGATAACAATTCCTCGCTGTCTCAGCAAAGCTAGAACTGGGGCAAGCACTTTGGTGGAAACCCGTGGTGCCGATACTAGGCCGAAGGGAAGAGCCACAAACTGATAGTTGAGTTCGCCTATGGCAAAGCGCAGAAACCTCTGGTGACTTGAGCAGATTGGAACGTGCAAGTAAGCGTCCTTGATATCCAAGGACGCCAAAAAATCCCTTTGGTGGAGTGTCGCAATCACTGTGTGAATGGATTCCATCTGGAATTTTAGTACCTTCACATTCAGGGCCTTGAGGTCCAGGATTGGCCGGACCTCGTCCTTCGGGGCAACAAACAGGTTAGAGTAAAACCCCTGAAACCTCTCGTGACGGATCCGGCACAATTACTCCGCACCTGAGCAAATCCTGAACGGCCCCCCCAAGAGGGCCGCCCGGCGGGCAGGGAGGTTCCAGGGAAAGAACCTGTTCGGGGGCCACGAGCGGAACTCTATCCTGAGGTGACCACCTCGCACACCCACCGGTAGGAGATCCAGGAGGTCCACCGCACCGTGAACCTGCGAAGACGTCCCCCCACCCCAGAGTCAGGCAGGGGCAAGGACTTCATGCGGTGGTGGGCTTGGGAGCTTGCGTGGTAGGCTTACGCACCCAGGGACGCCTTTGTCCCCCAGCCGCACTTTTTTCAGTCTGGGCGGGCTTACCCGTGAATTCTGACTGACGAAAAAACTTCTTCGCCGGAAAGGAAGGGCCCGGCCTGCGGTGGGGCTCCTTTCCCTTAACAGACTGGGGAAGGAAGGTGCTCTTACCCCCTGTGACATCATTAATAATGTCATCCAGGGTGGCCCCAAACAGTCTACCGCCCTTAAAGAGCAAAACAGCCAGGAGCTTCTTGGAAGCTAGGTCGGTCGACCAGCATTTCAGCCAGATAAGGCGATGCAACACCACAGCAGAGATAGAGGCCCCGGATATTAGAGGGGCCGCATCCAAAGTGGCATCGCACACAAAGACTAAAACCTGCGCAAGTTGGTGAGCCAAGGCAATGGTCTTTGGGGGGAGATTATGCTCCTGCACTGTCTGGTGAAAAATCTTTGCCCATCCGGTGTGTGTCTGAGACACAAGCGTCGCCGCCACTATAGGGCATAAAGCAGACCCCCAATAAGGTAAACCTAGTTCTACTCACCACTTCTGACCTCCTGTCAGTCGGATCCTTAAATGCAGGAGTCCCTTTCATTGGGAGCGTGGTTGCCTTATTCAAACGGGCAACAGGGGGGGGTCTATCACTGGGGGGAGAGTCCACTTCTTAACCAGGTCCTCCTCAAAAGGGGTACCTTATGGCTAGGCACCGTGGGACCGTCAAAGTCTTCTGCGGCTTATCCCAGACTTGGTCAATGAATGTATCAAAAAAAGGCACAGATGGAAAAAACTTTTTTGAAGAAACGGCTTTAAAAGGAACCAAAGGAGACAGCTTCCACCTGAGGTTCCTCAGCCTCAACATTCAGCTTGAGAGTGTCCCTCACAGCATCAATGAGTTCACTTACCAGCACCGTGTCAGTCAAGGAATGTCCTGTTCAAAAACATTAAAATCCTCAGAGCTAGGGTCCTGAGCAACAGTAGCTAGGCCCATATCTGAGACAGAGCACTCCCCTAGAGGAGAACGTGTGGGGAGGGGGCGCTTTACAGCTCCCTTGCGCTCGCACACCGCTTCCATTCTGACAAGGAATGATTCCAGGACTGCCGACAACTGGTCCATAGGGACCGCAGGTGCAGGAGCACTGCCAGTTGCCTCCGACGAGTGTGGAGAAGCAGGTGAACCAGACTCCATACTGCCACCCTCTGAGCCCTTATTCACTATTACAGTGAATAATACAGTCCACCCACTGGCTACGCTGAGGAGGGGATACCCGGAGGACTCACCAACCCTTAGGGACCGCTCAGTTCCGCTGTATGAGCCGCGCTGCAGTGCGAGTGAAGCCTGAGGAGAGTGAAGAATCTGTGAGGAGACTGAGGAAATTTGCGCCGCAGCAGCGCCGCTAGAGGCCAAAACCGAAAATGAAAGCGCCGCGGCTTCAAGAAAATGGCCGCCTGTATAACTGCACCATTGAGCCACGGCAAGATGGCCGCCGAGCGCACTATTTGAATTAAAAAAACAGCGCTAATGGCGCACGCAATAAAGTCCCCACACTCCACACCAGAACACTGCTCCACTCCCAGAGTTCACAGACATGAGCGCCCCCCGCGAGGCCAAAGCGACCCCCCCAAGCACAGCACCAGTACAGGGTGCAGCATAACAGGGGGGAGACAGGGAGAACCCCCCATATAAAGAAACACAGCCAGCATGTACTCACCTGCATCAGGAGAGACTACTTACCCGTCCCAGAGGGACCCACTGGCTTGTTTCAGACAGACCTATCACAGAGTAATACTGCATAACTGTCGGCCCGGTCCACCGCAAAAGATACAGACAAGTACTGTTCAATCTTGAGAGGACCGTGGGAGCATAAAAGCAACACGGCCACCCCTGGAGTCATGGGGCATGTCGTGAACCGAGTCTCATGCACACAAGGCGAGGATCAGCATGCTCGATGGTCGGACAGGGAAGACTACGAGGATACCAGTGTACCCAACCTGTTGCCCAGCCGACAGTTGATTGAAGGTCTCAAAAATACAATTCCCAACGGAATAAAAATTAAAAAGTAAAATCTTCCAGGAGACTGGCTCCTGAGAGAGCCACGTCTTCTCCTCCTGCTAGGCAGGAAAAAAAACTGAGGCTGCTAGGCAGGTAGGAGGGTTATGTCCGGAGGGACCGCCCCACTGGGCAGGGCTGTTTAGCTCTGGGTTTGTACTAGAATGTCTCTAACAATCTAACATTCTGCCTAGATCTTCTCCTGCAAGCAGGGACATATACCCACACATAAAGAGCTGTGTCAGTCCATGGACGAAAAGAGAAAAATCTTTTTGGGGATATTATAGCAAAAAGTTAGACAATTTTGGAAAACAATATTTTTCTTTTTTTTGTTTAGAACGCAAAAAATAAAAGCCGCAGAGGTGATCAAATACCACCAAAAGAAAGCTCTATTTGTGGGGGGGGGGGACGTCAATTTTGTTTGGGAGCCACGTCACACGACCGCGCAATTGTCAGTTAAAGCGACGCAGTGCCGAATTGCAAAAAGTGCTGTGGTCAGGAAGGGGGTAAATTCTTCCGGGGGACAGCGCTGATCTCTTCTCCCCTCCCTTTCCCTTCACACAGGGAAGGGGGGCACAATGACACTGAAACAATGCGTTAAGGTAAAAAAATTAAATATTTAGGTTTAGTAACACTTTAATACATAGAATGCATGAAGATAAAAAAAAATAAAAAATTCTGCCTATACAAATCACTTTAGGGTAAAAAAATTCCAGTATTTTACATTAAATTCAAAATGATTATAGCCATGAAAAAAGTCTCAGTCTTTAGTACTACTTTAATATAAAAGTTTTATATTTCCCTCCAAGTTGTGTATGTATATACACACACACACACACACACACACACACACACGTCATATACCGGTATGTCTTCTGCTGGCCACACGTATCAATCTTTGATAATATTTGCACAAATATTTGAACATTCAATGAATGGACAAGTGTTGTTCGAAACTTGCTTTTTAAAGTGGAGCTCCACCCTAATTTTGCTAATCAGAACCCTCCCCCCCTCCGGTGTCACAATTAACACCTTTCAGGGGGGAGGGGGGTGAAGATACCTGTCTAAGAGAGGCATTTTCACCCACATCCAGGAGTCCTCTGAGGGAATCTGCGGGAGTGACTTCCCCCAGACTTCCCGTAGTGTTCTGGGAGACACTCGGCTCCCAGAACACAGGAGGACGAATCAGAACGGCGCAGCGCGACTCGCGCATGCGCCGTAGGGAACCGGGCAGTGAAGACGCAAGGCTTCACTGCCTGGTTCCCTCAGCGAGGATGGCGGAGGGGGCAGCAGAGTGACGAGCGATCGCTCGTCCTCTGCTGCGGACGTCGCTGGACTCCAGGACAGGTAAGTGTCCAAATATTAAAAGTCAGCAGCTGCTGGCTTTTATTTTTTTTGGCGGAGCTCCACTTAAAAGCAGTTCCCCCCAAAAAAATAAATAATAATAATATACAAAAAAAAAAAAAAAAAGTGTAGCTGCCGACTTCTAATAATCAGAAACTCACCTATCCCACGGTCCAGTGATGCGGGCTCACGAAGCCCCGCTCCTCTCCACGGCGCCAGCATTCTTACTGTGGGCGTCTGGCTGTGGCTTCACAGACGGGCACGCACTGCAAGCTGCGAATGACCGGGCAAACTTCTGGGACCCATCACGTGTTCCGGAAGATTGCAGGGAGGGGGGGGGGGGAGAGGTGAACTTCCTTCTGTCGCCACGGAGCCCCGTTATAAAATTTATGTGGCATGTCAGAGGGTCACCATCATTTAAAGCAGAAGTTCCATTTTTGGCTTTTACTTCCATTTTAAAATTGAACGTTATTACAGAATGAAAACCACATAGTGTCCAAAAATGAATTTTGTCGAGAAAAGTTTTCTATTCGGCCCCTTCAAATTTTCCCATCACTGTGGTGAAAAACGAAAGTCAGTTTGACCCCGCTAACGATTAGAAAATCAAAACGAAGGTTTTAAAAATAAATTCAAAATAAACTTATTTTGTGTATGGCGTAAGTGAAAGCAAGCACAGGTATCTTTTGTAAAGCTACCTGCCTATGACAAGGAAATCGGTAATAATACTGCATTACAATATTAATGTCTGAATGTCTGCAAAAACAGAATTTTATGTCTTTACCTTTTCTTTAACCGCTTGCTGACCATGTCCTGCACATATACGTCAGCAGAATGGCACGGCTGCACAAAGTAACGTATATTTATGTTACTTTGAATTTAAATTCAAAGCTGCGAGCTCCATGACCGTGTCCACGGGACCCGCGGACACTGTCGGTGTCCTGCGATCAGGTCACAGAGCTGCAGAACAGGGAGAGGCAAGTGTAAACAAGGCATCTCATTGTTCTGTCTAGTGACAGGACACTGATCAGTGTTGTGTCACAGTAAGCCCCACACCGTTAGAATCCCTCCCTAGGACACACTTAACCCCCTTCCTTGCCCCCTTAGTGGTTAACCCCTTCCCTGCCAGTCACATGTATACAGTAATCAGTGCATTTTTTAGCACTGATCACTGTATAAATGCGAATGGTTCCAAAACAGCGTCAAAAGTGACCGCAATAATGACGCGGTCACGATAAAAAAATAAATAAAAAAAAAATCGCAGATCGCCATTACTAGTAAAAAATTATTTATAAAAATGCCATAAAACTATCCCCTATTTTGTAGACACTATAAAACTTTTGCGCAAACCAAGCGCTTATTGCGATTTTTTTACCAAAAATATGTAGAAGAATACGTATCGGCCTAAACTGAGGAAATTTTTTTTATACATATATTTTTTGGGGGATATTTATTATAGCAAAAAGTAAAAAATATTGAATTTTTTTCAAAATTGTCGCTCTATTTTTGTTTATAGTGCAAAAAATAAAAAAACGCAGAGGTAATCAAATACCACCAAAAGAAAGCTCTATTTGTGGGGGGAAAAAAAGACGTCAATTTAGTTTGGGAGCCACGTTGCACGACCGCGCAATTGTCAGTTAAAGCGACGCAGTGCCAAATCGCAAAAAGTGGCCCAGTCATTTGGCAGCCAAATCCTCCGGGGTTGAAGTGGTTAAATAAAAAATGTTGTTCTCGGAGTCTGATGATATGTACCAAATTTCAACCTCAAATACATATATATCTCTTCTGTTATTCTCAGAGTGGATTATAGTTTATATTTTGTTAACCAACCATATAGCTGGATATTTATATTTACCACTGCATAGAGATATTCACAAAAACAAAAAAAAATTTTTTTAAACTTTACATATTAAACTAAATTATACACAAAAATTTGGGGTTTTTATCCGGTTAGTCTGCAAACCTCCCTAGCGATAATCCCGAGTGTGGCTCGGGGGGGATTTATTACCAAAAGCGGTAACCCTGAGCCACCCACGGGATTGCATCGCAGGATCCAGGCAAAGTTACTTACCTTGTCCCCAGGATCCTGCTATGTCCTCCGCTCAATCCATCACTGTGCCGAATGACAATTGCACGGTCATGCTACACTGTACCCAAACATTTTTTTTTTTTATCATTTTGTTTCCACAAATGGAGCTTTCTTTTTGTGACATTTGATCACTGCTGGGTTTTTGCGTAACAAATAAAATAAGACCGGAAAAAAAAACACGTTTCTCTTTGTTTCTGTTATAAAATGTTGTAAAACAAGTACATTTTCTCCTTCACTGACGGGCACTGATAAGCATCACAGATGGAACATCTGGAAGGCATATCCCTGGTGTCAGGAGAGTAGTCGACCGGCTGTCCTCTACTCGCGTCTGTCAGACGCTAGTGAGAAAGGGACGATAAACGGCTCTTCCTGTTTACACCGTGATCAGCCGTGATTGGACACAGCTGATCACGTGGTAAAGAGCCTCCATCAGAGGCTCTTTCTGAGATCAGTGTAGCAGTGTCAGACCGACACACCGCGCGCCGGCAGTTCTCGTGAGTGACGTCATATGACATAACTGAACCACCGTCCGGCCATTATTTTGCTATAGGCAGTGTGGGAAGTAGTTAATCATACCCGGGATGTCTACTAGGCTCTTGTTTGGACATATTTAAATTAGTTATTTCTTAGAATTACAGGCCTACAAATATAAAAATGCAAATTTTCCATGCAAAACAATGTACCACTTTCAGCGTAAAAAAAAAAATTCAGACATATGCCAGGGAGGTTAATCTAAACAATAAATTCGCTTAACTAATCGATGAAAAGCATTGTTGAGGCCCCAATCTGAAAGCCAGGTAGACTATATTGGGGAGATTTAACAAAACTGGTGGAACTGTGCATAGCAGCCAATCTTCTAACTTTAGCTTGTTCAATTAAGCTTTGACAATACAGTCTAGAAGCTGATTAGTTACTATGCACAGCTGCACCAGATTCTGTGTGCACCAGTTTTAGTAAGGGCTCTTTCACACGGAGGTCCGTTCAGGTCCGCCTGTCAGTTTTTTAGGCGGACCTGAAACGGATCCTCCATGCACCCCTATGGAGCCACGGATGTCAGCGGTGACATGTCCGCTGACATCCGCTCCGAAAAAGTGTGACGGAGGAAAATCTTATTTTTCCTTCAGTCGGCGGATCGGATGACAACGAACTCTACGGTCCGTCGTCATCCGATTCCCCATAGGGGAGAGCAGCGCTCTGACAGGGCGGTCCCTGCACAGTGTGCGGGGACCGCCCAGTCATCCGTCGGCTCAGCGGGGATCAACGGAGCAATCCCCGCTGAGCAAGCGGAGCTTCACAGATCCGCCCCGTGTGAAAGAGGCCTAAATCTCCCCCCAATGTGTTCGGCTACAGATTGATTTACAAGTACCTTCAGCCATGTGTTTCCAGTTCATGATGTAAATTCACATATTGCAAAAGGCAAATGTTTCCTTTCATGTGACCTACCTTTTGGCAACTGAACACTACTAGTTGGCTGAATCAATATAATGTCCAGACTGAATTGTCTTGGAGCAATTAGAGTCAATGCACAAAGATCATTTGTGGCAAGATGGTTGGTGAAATTGCTGCATATGTCTAAGTTTACTTCTACATTCCTTTGATCAATGTAATTAATTATTTTCCCCACGGGTTTGGTAAGAGTACAAAAAAAACTCAAATGATCAGTGTAGTCTCAAATTCCCTAAGCATGTAGCTGCAATTCTCTTAGAAGAGATGTGGAATGTAATGCCATCAAACTCTAAATATTAAACTCCTCCTGGTCCTAAAGAGACCCTGTATGCTGCCCAAGAGGCAAAAAACAGGTTTATTTTATTGCTAACCCCCCACAGTTGCTCATATTTCCCTTTGCTCCCCCCCCCCCCCCATCACACTACCCAGGGTACCAAGGTGATTTACCTGATATTTCTGAGTATCAAGTAGAATGTAACTTCAACCATAAAAGCACTGGTGCTTGGCTGCTCAGACAGACATTCGTAATGCCCAATTGGGGAGTTGTGACTTGGAAGCTTACAAAGTGTCAGCTTCTATTGAGTCATGTAAGGGAGGAGGGGGGAAAAGGCAAGTATAATTTGCCTGGGGAGGCAAGTGCCCTGCAGATATTTACTAGTGGACGAAAAAATAAAGAAGACAAATCCCCTGACTGCATGGACTTGTTGACTAGACCACACATGCAGGCATCAAGTAAACTGAAAAAAAAAAAAAAAAAAAAAAGGATGCCACAATGTACTGAAGATTACAGTTCATGATTCAAGAGACAATACAAAAATCAGCTTTTCTGCTGTCAAGATAACCAAACCTATAAAACAAAGTTTGCACCTTTTTATTAAAGTGGAATTCCAGCCTAGATCTAACCAAGCTGAAAATGTCTCCCACCCCTTTTAACTACTATTCTAACTATCTTGTAGAAGGAAGATGCTTATTCTTACTTATTCTCAGGGCACTCCGGTCCCATCATGTGATCTGGCCAGTGGCTGGCTTCAGAGGAGAAAAGCGTGCCGACAACGGATGGAATGCCTGAGTGGTAGCATCACTTACAGGCTTACTATGGGGTATCTTGTCGGCTGGCTGTCCCTCCTCTCCTCTGAAGCCAGCCGCCAGGTGTTGATGGCCAGAAGAAAAACAGGAAAGTATATGTATGTAGGGCAGGAGCCCTTTTTAACCACTTCCCGCCCGGTCAATAGGAGATTGACGTCCGGGAAGTGGTTGTGTTATCCTGACTGGACGTCTATTGACGTCCTGCAGGATAACAGCCGCCGCGCGCCCGGGGGGGTGCACATCGCAGCGATCGGTGTGTCAGTCTGACCCACCGCTACACTGATCTCAGTAAAGAGCCTGCGGCGGAGGCTTTTTACCACATGATCAGCCGTATCCAATCGCGGCTGATCACGATGTAAACAGGAAGAGCCGTCATTGGCTCTTCCCCACTCGCGTCTGACAGACGCGAGTAGAGGAGAGCCGATCAAGGCTCTCCTGACAGGGGGGGTTTGCGCTGATTGTTTATCAGTGCAGCCCCCCTCGGATGCCCACACTAGACCACCAGGATGCCGCCCAGGACCACCAGGGAAGCACCTAACATGTGGATGACCAGGTAAGTCCCCCATGGCCATCCACATGTATAAAAATATGCCTAACTTATGCCAATCAGTGCCCACTGACTGGCACCATCTTGGCACAATTTTTTTTGTGATGCCCAGCAATGCCACCCACCAGTGTCACCCACCAGTGCCACCTATCAGTGCTCATCCATGCCGCCCATGAGTGCCGCCATATCAGTGAAGACGAAAACATACTTATTTACCAAAAAAATTTAAAGAAACAAAGAAAAAAAACAATTTTTTTTTCATTTTCACTCTTTTATTTGTTGTGCAAAAAAAAAAAAAAACGCAGAGGCGATCAAATGCCACCGAAAGAAAGCTCTATTTGTGGGAACAAAATGATAAAAAATTTGTTCGGGTACAGTGTAGTATGACCGCACAATTGTCATTCAAATTAGGACAGCGCTAAAAGCTGAAAATTGGCTTGGGCAGGAAGGTGTATAAGTGCCTGGTATTGAAGTGGTTAAGCTTAGATAGATCCACTTAACCACTTAAGCTGCGGACCATTTGGCTGGCCAAAGACCAGAAGACTTTTTGCAATTCGGTACTGCGTCGCTTTAACCGAAAATTGCGCGGTCGTGCGACGTGGCTTCCAAACAAAATTTAGGTCTTTTTTCCCCCACAAATAGAGCTTTCTTTTGGTGGTATTTGATAACCTCTGCGTTTTTTTTATTATTTTTTTTTTTACTAGTAATGGCAGCAATCAGCGATTTTTATCGTGACAGACATTATGGCGGACTCATCGGACATTTTTGACACATTTTTGGGACCATTATAGTTTTTACAGCGATCAGTGCTATAAATATGCACAGATTACTGTGAAAATTACACTGGCAGTGAAGGGGTTAACCACTAGGTGGCACTGAAGGGGTTAAGTGTGTACAAGGGAGGGATTCTAACTGCTAGGGGCGGGGCTACGAGTGACACGTCACTGATCGCTGCTCCCGATGAGAGGGATCAATGACAGTGTCACTAGGCAGAACGGGGAGATGCTTGTTTACACTTGCCTCTCCCCGTTCTGCAGCTCTGTGACCCAATCGCGGGACACCGGCGGACAGAGTCCGCGGGTGAGGAAGAACGTGCGCGCAGCGCCAACACGGCGGAAATTTAAAAGGGACGTAAATATAAGTTACTTTGCCCAGCCGTGCCATTCTGCCAAAGTATATGTACAGGAGCTGGTCGGGAACCGGTTAAACAAATCTCAGAACAGATTAATAAAATTTCTACCATCCAGACTTTAGTGCAAGGATCAGACCTGAAGTCCTTATTAACTTCATAACATACTAGAAAAAGTGAGGCTGCCACTGCTGACTTAATAAAAATTACGGTTTTCTGTCTTTGGGACATTAATGTGGAAGCGGTATTCAAAATAAAAAAGCTTAAAATTTGTATCTCTATTCCAAGTCAGGACCTTAGAAAGTACCTAAAGCAGTAGTAAAATTAGCTTGATAACTTGTACCTACAGGTAAGCATATAAATAAGGGCTTACCTGTAGGGTAGGTACAGTAAATATCTCCTAAACCTGCACTTACACATTTGTAGCACAATGTGCTCTGAATGGACAGCCCCACTCGAGTGTCATGGCTCCCATGTGCATGCACAGGAATGATGTCATCACAGTCATTGAAATGGCCAGAATGTGTGAAGAGTTAACTACCGCTTGAAAGCAGTATTAAACCCAAAAGCAAACATTATATTGGAGCTTACCAATTCTTAGATGCAATGGCTGCATTCGTTTTTGTTTTTTTATTGCGCTCCTATTTTCACCTCGTAATCCAGCCAGTACCGTATATACTCGAGTATAAGCCAACCCGAAGATAAGCCGAGGTACCTAATTTTACCACAAAAAAACTGGGAAAACGTATTGACTCAAGGAGTATAAGCCCTAGGGTGAGAATGCAGCAGCTACTGTTAAAACGGAAAAAGAGGGTCAACAATGCCCATTTGCAACCTCACTGTGCGCCACTCACCTGGAGGATGCAGAAGCCAGGAAAGGAGGGATGGAGCGCTGGTGTAGAGGCTGGGAGTACTAAGATGGCCGCCGGAGCCCGGGACTAGGCCAAAGCTGCGGTCTGGATTTGGGGCTGCCGCCGTGCGGAGGGCACTACTCCGTTCAGACCCCCGCCCGGTCGGAAGCCCATGGAGCACGATTTGCGTGCGGTGAGGGAGCCAGACACCAGGGAGGCACTACTAGAGAGTGGGGGCACTATCACAGGATGCAGGTTAATGGCCAGATCACGTGAAAACAGGGGGGAAAAAAATTAATAAAAAGGAAAGCTAACACCTAATGATTGGTAAGCTGCAATATTACATTTTTGGGTTTAGTATGGTTTAGTATCAGAAGGGAAGGTCAGAATTTGAAGCCCCCATACGGCTTCAGCGCAGGTTTACTTTAAGATGCTGCACTTGTGATTGGATACAGAAGGTTCAATGAATATTTCAAGACTTTGCAGTTTCAGCCTGAGAAATTACAAGAACACAAGACAGATAAAGCATAAATTCCCTACGGACTGCTTGAACCACTGCAACAATATGGACTCGTTATTTGATGAATTTATTACCCTGCAGAACAGGTCAACAAAGAGAAATAACCATTCATTTATAGTCAACCGTGTCAGGACAACCAGCATGGCAGTAAGAATGGGGTCAATGGATCCTTTCATGGAACTTGACTTTCACACCACAAACATTTACTCGGTGTCATCAAAAAACAATCCCTAAATTTTAAAAGGACTAGATTTTTGAAAAATAAATAAAAGAGCACTCAACTACTAAAAAGCCGATCGTGCTTATATCAACAAATTTTTCATAAATTTGTTAGGGTCAGCTAGAAACAAAAAAAAAAAAAAAAACACATTTGATGTAGAAATTACGTATATTATTAAGACTACCCTCAAATGAGCTTTTCTTAACTTGTTGAGTATATTTACTGTGAACTATATCAAAATGTTACTAAAGGTTTAGAAATATATATTTTCATGGATATACAGGCACTGCATTTTTCTTTCGGTGTTTTCTTTTTTCAAATTTTGTTACCCAAGGTATCAATTTCTGAATATGCTGCTTTTTTTTATTATTAAGAAGTATAAAAAGCACATGTCTATAATTCTTAATAACCTTATGCTGCCTCCAGTAAATTAAATGGATCAGATTATACAAATATATACATTCATTGTCATGGCATTACTATTTTTGTGACAAAAAGAAAAGAAAAAAAGGGGGGAGATAGATACTATCTATCCATCTGATTTTGTTGACTTAAACCCAATTTTTTGATTTATAGCAAATTTATTTTAATAAAATGCTTTTGGTGTAAAAATCTATCTAAAGATAGTTTTCTATTTAAGATACATTAATAATTTAGTTTATTCAGCATGAAATGGAGTTATGTAGCATGAATCCAAGCTCTGCAAGCTGAGATAACATGCACTGCATTGATGCATTCACACATTTTCACAGTAACCATGAGATAAAAAAAAAGTTCAGAAATATTCCTTTATCCCATTGTTTTGCAAATCTATGTACACTTCAAACTGTATGACTGAATCGGTTCCGATATTACAGTTTTACTAACCTAACAGCTTATTATTCTAAATAGAATCTTTAATATTTGCAAACAAAATGAAGCTTTTCTAACTACCAGCAAGAATAAGTCCTTACATTTAAAGAGCACCTGTCGAGGGCGTGGCCTGACGCAGCATGTGAGCGGACGTCTTTCCTAGCAGCTCGCAGATCCCTCTGAATAATCCTTTGCAATCCTCCTAGCCTGCCTCTCCAAAAACGGCTAAAAACCTCACAGCTCCCTCGAGGAAGACCCTGGGCTACTTTTCCAGGGATTGGCTGGATGGGAAAACGTAAAGGAAGAAAACAACCCGCGGTCAGGATGAGTATCGCCACGCGCTCCTGCCAAGATGGCCCCCGCCACTCATCTCTGGCATCCACCCGGAGCTCTTTGCGGAGGACCCTGAGCCATCTCTGCCACCCTCTCCCGGGACCTCCACCACACCAGCGCGACCGGCCCCTACGTCTCCTAGTGAGGATGGACCAACCTAGTTTATTACCAATAGCTGGTTTTATTAAAAGATCATGGGTACTCACAAAGAAAGTCAAATCATGGGCACATAACATTCCATCCAAGGAGATAAACCTCTACCTGGAACCAAATGAGCAGATGACCAAAGAGTCACGATGACATATTTACAGCTACGGCTGACGCGTTGCGGGGGCGAGCCCCCTTCTTCAGAGCCAAACAAAATGATGAT